>PVIC010005496.1:0-57730 GCA_004025085.1 Thryonomys swinderianus
GACAGTTGTTTCTATACATTTGGCCCTCATGGGAGGTAAACCTGGACAGGAAAGTATAGCTGAACACCAGAAATCCTGAATGTAAAACAAAACTTCAAATTTTATCCAATGAGCAATGATATAGCAAAGAAATTTTGGACACAATTTGTATGAAAATATAAATACATTGCTCTTTCATGATAGAACTAGAACCATGGGGAAAATTAAGAAGCTGTAGTAATCCAATAGCTGCCAATAGCTGTTGTAGTCTTTGGCTGAACGAATAAAAAAATAAGCCTTTTATTCTACACTTGGATACAAAAAATGAAAAGGAAAGGAGATTACATGAAAATGGAGGCTATTTTATATTGATAGGACGTGTTGAGAGAAGAGGAATTTAATATGATCTAAAACTAACAGCTAGAAATTTGATAGAAAAATACCTTGTGCAGAATTCTTAAAGCAATCATCTCTAAAATGATCTTGAGTAGATAATTAGATAAGCTCAACAGTACAGTAATTCTCATTTTCACCTTTTTTTTCATGTGTGTACTGTGTGTGTGTGTGTGTGTGTGTGTGTATCCTACTACATGGGGAATGCTGCAAAGCTAACAGCTACAGAAATAAAACTATTGTATTCATAAGAAGAACAAAAGGTAGCTAGACAAGAAGTGAGCTGGGTACCAGAAATAATGGGTTAAAATGAATTAGAGGTGATAGAGAGGCGATAGGTCTGAACTCCCTGAAAAGACAGGAATGGAGATATAGCTTTGTGATTAACTACAATAGAGGTTTCAGAAGAAATCTTTTTGAAGGATCCAATTCTATTTCAATTAAGGGGACATACAGTATTATAAAATTGTTGAATAATATTACAGGTCTAAAATTAAAACATATAATACTTAAATATACAAGTTACCTATGCATACACATTAGTGTCCTTAGTGTTTTAGAAGATTGCAAAATATTAAAATATTAGCATGCATAATCAACAACTTCTGCCTAAGTTTTCTCGGCAGAGTTTGTTTTTAAATTATGCCTTTTTCGCTCTCCTTAAGGGAAAGACTAATTATTCCTCACTGGGTTAAATCTCTTTTAGTCCAAAGCGAATTAAATTTCCTCTGACTTGCTCCAAGTGAAATTCCTCCCTCTGAAGGGCCATATGAACTCCGAAAGATGTGGTCCTACCGCAAAGAAAGTCCCTCATGTTCTGGGGTCCACATGACGTCCTTTCATACATTCAGCTGCTGTCACTTTCTGCTCTGAAGGTCACTGCAGCTCACTTATGGTGCCATGATCCAGCCTTGCCATGTTTACTGTGGCAAATGTCACTGCAGAAGGAGAGATTATAGAATAAAGCCGATGTTCAGAGTTCAGCCTGAATACAGGTGCTCAAAGGTACCAGTGTCCCTGGAGGATTTCAAAAGAATCTGGCCTTTTGTAATTATACGTCCCAAGAGGGCAATGTTTCCATTCTCAACAGTGAAGTCTGAAATAACAGCACAGTAGTGCATTGGTTCTCATATATTCCTTTTTTTATCCTTTTAAGTACAGCTATATTCTCTTTACCTTTTAAAATAAACATGAAATAAGTCACTATGGGAACTCATTTGTTGCACTTAGAATACCCTTCTAATAACAAATCACAGCAAATAAAATCAAAGTAATTTCCATTTGAAAATATTTGAAATAGACTAAAGTAGACCCCCAGTATTAAACTTAAAAATATTTTTACAGTAAGAAAATTTTTAAAAATAAATAAGTAATTGGGGCACTGAGGGAAAGATAAGAAAATGAGAAAAATAAGAATCCAGATATATATCATATACAGGTGCAAATTCTCAGTGAGGAATGAATGGTAGCATAATGTATACCTAAAATGTACCAATAAACTCAATTTATTTTTAAACATAAGTAATTTAATTTTTCCCCTTTTAGTTTCTACCATCAATGGTTTGAGAAATGTGCTTATTCATTTATTATGCAAAACAGAAACATTGTTTCTTACTACAGAGGAAAAATAGAGAAATGAGCAATGAAGGAACGCTGAAATATTAGCATTGATCAATTCCAAAAAGACATTATGGAGGAAAGGAACGTTATTTATGTGGATTTTTTTTAGAAATACGTTAGGCTAAAACTATTATTTCTAGATGAGTCTTGTCCAGTTCTACTTAGTTTATCAAAGGGAAAGACTTTGAAATTCGGGATTAGCTTCTAGTTTCAGGTTTACCTAGATTTTAAAAATTTAGGTAAAGAGATAAATTTGAAAGTTTTTTTTTAATCTAGGTAAAGAGATAATCACAAAGATGGCAAAAAGCAGGAGAGAAACTAAAGTAGTCCCTTTATAGAGTTGGAAATGAGCATGGCAAGCAAAAGATATAATTAATTTAAAGTTCTTTACATTCACAATCTTATGTGCAAATAATTGTGCCAAGTGCTTAGAGGGTAAAAAATTGAGTCCACTCCTTGGTTCCCACCAGGCTCACAATTTCATAGGAAGAACCAGATTACTAGTATTGGAAGCTTTACTATATGTCAGAACAGATTGTTTGTATGCATAAATTTTGGGGGAATGCAAGAACAGAAGTTAAGGTTTGTTCTTGCTGATATTTTAAGGAGCGAAGTGGATTTAGAATAATTCTTTGGAACACTGACGTTTTAGCTGTTTAAAGAGACAGTAGAGACTCAATCAGATTTACAAGAGATTAAATAAAGACATTTTAAGCAAAGATAAGAGCCATTATTGTCATATCAGACAGAATCCTGAAAGGACAGATGATATTCAAATAAAAGAAGTTATTACTTTTTGGACAGAAAGAACTAGCAGAGTGAGCCATCAGAACTGAAGAGTTACGGCCCCATGAAGGGCCACCTGAAAGGAGGAGCCTACCACTTTGTAGAGTAGCAGAAAGGAAGTCCCGGGAATAAATGTCCCAAGGTCCTCCCCTGCCTCTATTTTAGTTCTGCGAGTTCCTACAAGAATCTCTTCCACCAGGTATGATCCAAAGTCAGAAAACAAGCTGACCTATTCAGTCCATGCAGCTGAGCCTCCTGAGAATAGCACCAATGGGGAAAGGAAAAGGGAATCTGAAGGCTTATCATCATCATCGTCATCATCATCATCATCATCATCATCATCATCTGTGTCATCAGTGACATAAATAGAACGTGAGAGTATTTGAATGGACAGTTTGATATGTTATCTCACTTATTGCTCACAATAATTTTAGATTGGTACCATCCCTTATACATTGAAAATCTGAGACATTGAAAAGTTTGGTGACTTTTCCTTCCTACCTCCTTGCCAACGAGTAGAGACAAGCTGTGAATGTTTGCCAGTGGCTGCTTTTTCAACTAGGGATGCTGCTTTCTTTCCAGGGAAGACTGTCTTGTCAATATGGTGCTGAAGCACAGGGAAGGAAGAGATGTGATGGGAACGTGATGGAAAAGGAAGGCTGGAGTAGATGTGGAGGGCACGGGCCCTCACGGTGTGTGTAGTAAAGCAGAGGCATGCATCATAAAACACCTGCAGAGGTGCAACTCTCAACTAAACAGGGTGTTTGAGGTTGGAATAGGGAAAGCAAAGGCTAAAGTGGAAAAGAACATAGAAGGACACAGGGAGGAAAGAAAAGGGGAGAAGAGAGTGAGACAGAGCAGATGGAAGCGTTGGGGAATCTGCCTGGTGACACTGTTCATGGCAAAACATTGCAAAATCACTGAGGATTTTTTTTTCCTTTTTGGTTATATTTAAACACTTGTTTTTGACACCTTGATAATTTCATATTTTCTAATCTCACTTCTCAATGCTTTATCTTCTACACTGCATATATTTATATATAACATGAGAAACATAACTATGTTCTTTTCACATGAATTCTTTTTTGGGGAGGTAGATGAAACAAAGGGAGAGGAATTGCAAATAAAGGAAAAGAAAATCTGTCTTTGCTTTACAATAGTTATATCATTGGTAATTTTTCCTTACGAATGAGGTTTTAGTGCTGATAAAGGAGCAAGGTGGGGTCCAGGGCTGCCTTGAGTGTGTCCACGTGGTGCAGCAGTAGCTTAGTCACTTGTGTGTCAAAAATTGATCTTTCCCTTCAGATGTCGCCACATTTTTTCAGTCTAAAGAACACTCAGAATCTTAATTGCCTCCTTGTTTGATTACTGTAGCTTTTGTACTTACATAATTACTTATAAAATCTCTAAAACCACATTTTTTATTTGATTGTATTTTGAGAGGTTATATTTTAAGGTCAGGTTTAAATTCGTTGTAACCATCTTTAACATTCAGATGCCCTGTGCATTGGCCTCATGTATTCTCAAAATCATCTGAGTGCTACCTGTGCTTTATTTGGATGGTTCTCTTAACTTTTGTCCTTCGCTAGTTTTCTTGTGCCTTACACACTAATTAATTATCCTTGACTCTCAAAGCTATTTTGAATTATAATTTTATAATTTGTATATTTTAGCATTTTATACTTTTAGCATTGAGAAAAGTAAAATTAGAAAATATGAAATTAAGGTGTCAAAAACAAGTGTTTAAATATAACCAAAAAGGAAAAAAAAATCCTCAGTGATTTTGCAATGTTTTGCCCTGAACAGTGTCACCAGCCAGATTCCCCAACACTTCCATCTGCTCTGTCTCACTCTCTTCTCCACTTTTCTTTCCTCCATGTCCTTCTATGTTCTTTTCACCTTTAGTCTTTGCTTTCCCTATTCCAAATATAACCTTATTATTTTGAAAATTATAATTTTTATATTTTTAATTATTTTGAAATACAATTTTATTATAAAAAATAATGTTAATTAATTATTTGTTCAAGATTTGAGTTGTCAAAATATAATGCATAAAGGGATATTAACAACAATAATTCACAATCTTTATTATCTGTACATGATACTTTAACATACCTCAGTTATATTCTTCTTGATTCTTCAACAAGCAATCCTTAATCCAGTGCTTTTTTAGTTAACATTTTACAACTCAGGATAAGAGGAGCCATGATTTCCATAGTAGGAGTCTGCTCATCATGTATACATTCAAACTACAAATATACATCTTGGAGGTCTTCAGCTGAAAAGGGATGTTCATGATTGACTCTTAAAGCTCAACATTAACTAGTTTTCACAACACAACTGGAAATGGAAACCAGAAAATGTGTGACTTGCATGAGCTCACACTGAAGAGAAAACCCAAGCTGCTCTCAGATCTGTGTCTTCTGATTCCAAATAAATTCTCTTCACAAAATAGGCTGTGGTGCAAAGATAGGATTGTATCTCGTTCTGGCTCCTTTGGTGCCAGAGTCCTAATGGGGCTGCTGAGTGTGGCTCAGCAGCCTCCATCACATTCGTGGCACAGCTGCACTGTGTCCACAAGGACTGACCTGCCACGGTGCTTGCTTTCCGCAGTGCTCCAAAATTAAACTGCTTTTTGGGAGCCACAGACCATTTGTTTCAATTTTGTAAACTAAGCTTTGATTGAAGTATAGTATTGCTTATTATTTGTATTGATTCTTCAATAGAGACCTTCCATATGTTCATAATGGGCTTTATTTAAATTTTTTCCCGCTGCAAATACATCTGAAGTAGACTCTTAGAATTCTGAAAAAAATGGATTGAACATTAAATACCCATAGGGCAAATCCCATAATTTAGCACAATACCCATAATTTCCCACTCTGGCTGAACCCATTTTGTGAGCCCTGTGCCAACTATAATCAAATGTCCCGACCATCACAGGGAGTGTTAATCTTGTACTGCACTATTAATGTACACTGGGTGCAAAATGATGTAACTTCATTATTTGAATTAGTGTTTTTGTTATTCTCAAACTAAACACTATTGATATCTTCTGATTATTCCCACTTTCTTCTTGTTTATTATTTGTACATATTTGAAGTACATAATGATTATATTCACCATGGAGAATTTGTGCATGTAGATAACACATCAGTTTTTGCATCCTCTTTCCATACCTCCATCTCTTGCCCCACATCCTGTTTGAAAAAGATCTAGTTCTTTGTTTCCTATTAACTATTATAAAGAACATCTTCTTTCATTAATTTCTAATCATATTTTCCTTACATTTCTATTCATAGTTATATTAACAATGTTTGATTCTTTTACTAACGGTATAATATTGTAAAATATAAGTCTGTAAGTCATTCAGTATAAATAACCAGTCTACCATTGTTGAGATTTATATACTTTCTAGTTTTCCACTTTTTTTTTTTTTTTTTTTTTGGTAATTCAGGCTGGCCCTGAGCTCCCTGTGTAGCCCAGGCAAGCCTCGAAACTCAGCCATCCTCCTGCCTCTGCCTTTGCCTCTGCCTGAGTGCTGGGATTACAAGTGTGAGCCACCACACCCAGCTCTATGATATGTGGTACTGATTGCTAAAGGATGTGTGTCACCATGCCCGGTATAGTATGTGGTTACCGGGGATCAAACCAGGAACCTGGCACTTCATAGGCAGGCACTGGAACCACTGAGCTAAATCTCAGCTCCCAGTTTTCCAGTTTAGTAGTCAATTTTTTTTTTTTTTTTTTGCTTTTTGGAGACAGGGTCTCACTTTGTAGTTCAGGCTAGCCCTGAGCTCACTATGGTGCCCAGGCAAGCCGCCGCGAACTCAGCAATCCTCCTGTCTCTGCCTCCCGAGTGCTGGGATTACAGGCGTGAGCCACCACGTCCGGCATTGTGGTATGCGGTGTTGATTGTTGGTGGGCATGTCTCCACGCCCAGCATTAGATGTGGTAACCGGGGATCGAACTCAGGTCCTTGCACTTGCGAGGCAGGCGCCGGAACCACTGAGCTAACCCTCCGGCCCTTTTATTTATTTATTTTTTATTTTATTTTATTTTTTTTTTTTGAGACAGGCTCTCGCTTTGTAGTTGAGGCTGGCCCTGAGCTCACTATGTAGCCCAGGCAAGCCTTGAACTCAGCAATCCTCCTGCCTCTGCCTCCTAAATGCTGGGATTACAGGCATGAGCCACCATAACCAGCACTGTGGTGTGTGGTATTGATTGCTGGTGGGTGTGAGTCACCACGCCCAGCACTGTATGTGGTTACCAGGCAATGAGCTCAGGACCTTGCGCTTGTGAGGCAGGCACAGGAACCACTGAGCTGAATCTCCGGCCCAGTTGTCAATATTTTGATTAAAAATTTTCTAAATGTATTTATTTTCTCTAAAATAAGTTTCTAGAATTCCTCTTTAGACAAACTCTTTGCAAACATCTAAGGTATTTGGTTGATAGTCCCTAAGTCCCCAAAAGGAAGGATGTCTATCTAGCCTACATGCCTGTCTTCTTAGGACATGGTTTTGTAGGAAAAAATTAAAAAGTCATTCTTATAGGTATAGTATTAGACAGATTCCTCTGGCAGAGGTTCTCTGGTGGGGCATCTCAGTGTCTTCATGCTTTTGCCAAGAAAAGAGGTAGACAGATGCCAAGCTCCTCAGAAGTGTGGGAATATCCCTTCAAATATTATCCTACTGCTTTTTTTTTTTTTTTACTTATACAAAGATAAGAATATCTCTATGTTTGCTACTTTTAATGCTGGAGAGTGGTTGAAAGAACTGAGTGGAATTAGAGTCTCTCTGAATTCTGTCCCTTAGGGAATTTTAATTTAAGAGGAAAGAGGTTTCTTAAAAGTAATATCACCATGATCCAATCATCAGGACATTGAACATGACAGACTTGAAATAACAGCCCAACTCCTAGGTAGCACTTAGACGCCATCTTTCAAATGGAAATTTCCTAAAAGAATAAAAACATAAAGAAAAATGAACATTATCAGAGCAAAGAATTATGCGAAGTATATATCCTCCTCTTTGGCTTTCTCTCTCAGTTAATTTCTCATTCATCTTCTTACCATCTCCAATAGAGTTTCTCTTCACTAAATATGGAATTCTAATTCTCAAAATGATTCATGTTTTTATAATAGTCTGTGGACCCCAACTGCATATTCAAAATACTCAATTTTTTCCCTAAGTTCATTGCTTAAATCTTTTCTATATAGATGTTAATGCCTTTTAATAAATTACATTGTGTCTAAACTGTACCTAAACCACCTCTTGGTCCACATCAACTTATTCAGAAAATTAATCAAGATTTATAAAAAAAAGAGCAAAGTAAGGGCCAGAGATTTAGCTCAGCAGTTCTGGTGCCTGCCTTTCTTGATAACCACATAACAACAATACCAGGCATGGTGACTCACACCCACCAGCAGTCAGTACCACATACCACATTGCCAGGCATGGTGGCTCATGCCTATGATCCCAGCACTCGTGAGGCAGAAGTAAGAGGACTGCTGAGTTTGAGGCTTGTCTGAGCTACATAGTGAGCTCAGAGCCAGCCTGAACTACAAAGTGAGACCCTATCTCAAAAAAAAAAAAAAAAAGCAAAGTAAGTCTATAAAAAAGCTCATCTATAACCAGTTTAAATAAAGGATTTCAGTTAAATTTGTATAATATAGGTTTATTCTTGACTCTCCCCCACGAGGACCCGTGTGCTTGGTCTCTGGACCATGACACTCTTTCGAGACAATGACCCCTTTAGCAAGTCCAGCCTAGAGAAGGAAAATGGATCATGGAGGATGTACTCTTGTGGAGTATGTGCTGTCTCTTTCTTCTCTGGCTGCCATGAACAGTGCCCCTCCATTACTGTCAATTGTATGATGCCACCCCAGGCTCCCAGCGACAGGACCCAGAGGACCATGGACTGAAACCTCTGAAACTATAAGCCAAAGTAAATTTTTTATCCTTTAATGTTGATTTATCCCAGGAATTTTTCATAATGAGGAAATGATAACAATGTTGTATTATAAGAAAAATGAATAATTGTAATATTAATTTATAATTAATTTTTTGCGAGTGGTAAAAGCACCTCCAAATCTAAGTGCAGGTCAGTGCAACACTGCCCTGGTATATATTATCAAGCCCATAATCTGCCATCTATTAAACATTCTCACCTCTAAAAATATGGGCCTTCTAAGTAAGTTCAACTCCATCCATGGTCAACTTTTGTGGAAAATCACCACACTGACCTTTTCTCTGTCAGTTCCCAATGTGGTGTTTGCGGTAGAATTCTTTTAACATGTAAATTGAATTCCAACAGTAATTCCTTTCATTCTTCTTATGGCTTTTGTCACACCATTTAAATTCAACTTATTACAGCCTACTGGAATACACATGTAACTCACTAGGATAAAAAGGTCACATGTTGATGAAATGACAGCTTTTATGGGGAACATAAGCAAACACATTTGAAAAAGACTTTGGAAGTAATAACAGCAACCAGTTATTGAGTGGTCTGGTGGGTGTTAGATGAAACAGCCAATTGACTTATATATTTTATATTTAATATTCAGATCACCTATCAAGGGAGCTACTCTATAACCACTAGATAGTAAGATAATGGAAGCCAGGGTTGTCTCCAATCAGCTAGCAAGTGGAAGAGTCTTATGATGTTGCATAAGATCTTCACACACTTGATTTTGAAGAACTGACCCCTTTCTAGCATTTATATTAAAATGTATATGCTTCTCACATTACATAACGTTTCTATAAAATGTGAATTTTCTCGCTTATTTTTTTTAACTAGTAACAATCAGCCATTCAATTAATTGTTGGCTGTGATTTCTCAGATCTGGCAGCATATTTGGAAATTACTGGTCAAATTATTCACAGATATAATACTTCTGTTAATGTGAAATTTAACAATTATATTAGTGATCCTAATATGTTTTGTAGACATTGAATAAAATATGTATATCCCCACTATAAGTTTTTAAGTTTCTAAGCAATATGTTATGTTCCTATGATTTAATATTGTTAATCCTCTACATTGTCCTTACATTCTGAATTTCATAGATTTTAATTTTACATTTTGTAGCCTCCCAAGAAAATCTTGAATGATATGGATGCTATTCTGTTTGTGCTGCGATAGTATATGTTACTTGTATTATAAAGACTCATTATCTGACAAATGGTGACTCTTAGAAAATTAAACCTAAGCTTGTGAAGAAGGAAGAACTGAGTAATAGCTGCATAAACAAACACTCAGAGGCAAACATATAATCACAGGTAATATGTCCAGAGTGTGCATTATTTAAAACACTTTGTGTGTATGTAGTGAGATAAAAGAAATAGACTCAATTACAAAAATACATGCCAAATTATCTTTAGATATAATCAATCAGTATGGTTTTCCATCAGTCATAGTATGAATGTATCTCTTTAATTTCACCTCAAACTTCTTGTCTGTGTGCTAGCTTTTTTCTAAGCAGCTGACCAATTTGCTGGCCATCCACACCTCAAGCATATTTCCATTTCAGAGGACTTGCTGGTCTGTTTTGTTTAAAATATTATTTACCTAGAAAGTTGCATGATGACTTAATTTATTCCAGAAAGTTCAGGTGTTGCTTCTTTTTTCATTATTCAGTGAACTTTATTGGTACATTATATACACAGCTCACAATCACACACAACATTGGGGAATTTGTACCAATATGTGACACAGGTCAATTCTCATTTCTATCCACATCCCTGCCCACCCACCCCCTCCCCACCCCCTATATACATATTCTTTTATTTTTTCCAAATTATATTTATTCCTTCCCCTCATTATGTTCCCACACCAAATTCCTTTTGGATATTTCCCATTCTACAAAAACTATCATACATTGTAGAGCTCCTTTACCTCTACAGGTTCTTATATCAAAGAAATGATCCGGTATTTGCATATCTGTGTTCTATTTATTTCACTTATTAGTGTGTCCTCCAGGTGTCTCCATTTGCACATAAATGAATGAATCTTGTCATTCTTTATGGAAGAATAATACTCCATTTAAAAAAAAAAACAACAACAACATTTTCTTTATCCAGTCTTCAGTTGATGGGCATTTGGGTTGTTTTCAAGATTGGGCTATCATGAACTGAGCTGCTATGAATAAGGGTGTACATCTGTCTTTGCAATGTAATTTTTTAAGTTCCTTTGGGTATATTCCTAGCAGGGGGATAGCAGGGTCGAACGGAACCTCTAGTCCTAGTTTTCTGAGGAATCTCCACACAGATCACCCAATGGTTGCACAAGTCTACAATCCAGGTGTTGCTTCTTATCCAAAGTAGTCAAATTGAAATATAACAAGTGAAATATTAAGTACAAACATAAAATACCTTAGTCAAGCTATCTATCTAAAATATTCCCATTTGTCTCTATTTTGTTAGATTTGTTTTTTTTATTATTTGTGATATTCATAACTCAGACCTTTCTCATAAAGTTTGAATGGTTGAATATTTGTAAAATGCTTAGAATAGCACTTGTTACTTGCTAACTTCTACACAAACATCTGTTAAACAGTAATTCTACCACATTTTGTGGAGAAAAAATTATATTCTAGAGTGAAATACAACATAACTATCTGGATGTGATACTCAGTTACCAATTCAGAGTAAATTATGTGAGCTGTATGAGTCAGTTTCCTGTTACTATAATGAAATACGTGAGGCTGAGTATTTGTAAAAGAATGAAGGTTATTTCTTAGCTCACAGTTTGAGAGGCTCGAAATTAAAACAGCACAGTTCTGGCTCTTGCAATGGCCCTCCTGGACTCAGCCCCTTTTGGCATATGGTATTATTAAGAAAGTACATGCTAGAGCCAGGTGAATCAGAAAGCCAGAGAGAAGAGAGAATACTTTCCCACTTCTACAACTCTGAGAAAACTTACTCCTCAAAACTACATAATATTAATACTATCTGAAAGCAGCATTCCTAATGATCCAATTACTTCCTACCAGGTCCTCTTTTTATAGGTCCCATATCAACTGCCAACACCATCATTCCTGCGGTACCAAACTTTCAACTCTTGACCTGTTGTGGAAAAACCACTTCCATACCATAGTAGTAGTCACATAAATTATTTTCTTGTGTCCTCTTGTCCATTAACTGTGCCAGTTTCCAATATTTACAAATAAGACAAATGGACAGAGGTCTGCTTCAAGGCAAATATATGTCTATAGTAAAGAAACCCAAGTATTGAAGACTAAAGGGCCAAATTTAAGATCTAATATTATTTTGCACATACAAAGAGGAACAGTTTGCTGAAATTCCTACCATTACTAAGAAACAAGTTGAATAAGTGTTTTTTTTTCTGAAAAAATATCTCTAATATTAGAAGAGTGTGACCTTGCCCTGCAGAGTTCTAGGCAATAGCCAAAGGAGCTTACTGAAATTCCATAACTTACCTGAATGCTAATATTCTACTTAAGAAACTATGAAAATTATGCATTCAGCATGATACTATGTAGCAATTTATTTGCCTACGTGAATAATATTTTACTTACAGTTGGATAAAATGTGCTAGTTTTATGGGTTAATTTTCAAATATCTTCTGCCATATAGGTATACACTCAAAACACCAAATGTTCCATTTTAAGCAACAAGATGGTGAATTTTGTTTTACTTATATTATTTTGATCTTTTGATCTGTATCTTTGCTGCAATTTCATAGTTATACATTTGAAATCTATTTTATGTCACAAAATCTATTTTCTTGGTAATAAATGTACGTCCTTTCCACTTTTGGCATTGAAAATTAGAAAAAAAAATGCCAGTGTTTGGCTGAATAGTGTTACAGTGAATAAAGTAGCATTTTCTAGCACACTGCAGTGGAATTTAATTGATGAAGGGTCCCATTAATACGTCAGTATTTGCATACTTGACTTTGTTATTTCCTTTTCTTCTTATAGGCACATAATTGACCTGCTTTTATTAGTGTGTATACAGCATATTTCAATAAATAGAATGAGGGGGTTTTACTCTGTGTTAAGATTGGACAGTTAGTAGTTTTGATGTTGTGGTGGGACAGACTTGACAAAAGAACCCCATGAAATACATATTAATACTGTTTCCAAGGCAATGAGTCAGTGTTTTAATAAAGTAAAAATATCTAAGTTGTGTGCTCAAGTGCCAAGTTTAGTAGCTGTGTAAGCTCTAGTAAGCCAATGAATGAGACAGAAATGGACTTATGCCAAATGGGAGTTCAATAAAAAATACAGAGCAAATTTAGTTCATCTACCTTGTAATGAAATTAATATACTCTCCACATGTGTTCATTTCTCTAAAGAAGGATATGAGAAGTTTCAATTGGGAATTCAATTGTTAATTCTCTTTTCTCTGTTAGCTACTCCTCTCATTTGGAAAATGAAATAGATTATTTCCTTCACAGAGGATTTTCTTTTTTGAATAAGTATGTAGATGTATAATACTGGATAATAAAAAGGAGATCTAAGTACAGCTCAATGATAATAATTTTTTCTTACCTATTACCTTTACTTACCCCCATAAATCCTCTGAGATATTTAGAAAACAAAAGACATCCAGGGAGTAAGATTAATCACTATTTTATATTTCCTGCCTTCTCAACTAAGAAAATATCTTCTTTCAGAAAAGCCCTGGGTTACATGTGACTATCTTTATTGCAGGATAAAAGGAGGTGAGAAAAGTGAGGGTGGAAACTGGATAAGTAGGAGGGACATTTTTTACTGTGACTGACAGAAAATATCAGCATCTGAAAGCTAATCTTGTCTTGCCTTGTGCTCTATACACCCAAAATACTGAAGGTTTTGACAACCTCCTATCCCTCCTCTCTAAAAGATTAATGTTTGGATGTGATTTGGAGCTCATTATATGATGTTACTACGGCTACCACATTGACACGCTTAAGGATAAAACAGGAAGTTTTCATTAATTTGTCAATTAACAAAACACCAGTTCATGAAACATAGCATAGAAGGCGTACTTGTCAGTTTTCTCATTGCTGGACACAATACCTGACACATGCAATTTAAAGCAGAGAAGTGCAAATCTGGCTTATGTTTAAAGGGATTCAGTCAGTGATCAGCTAGCTCCAAGACAGAAGAGAAGCATCAAGACAGAATTGTGTGGAACAAGTTTGTAGAACAGAGCAAGGGAGCAACCCAAGAGAGGAAGAGATGAGGGACCAGAGACAGACCCCAAATCTGTGTCTGCAAGACCCACCCACCCACATCCAGAGTAGAGGTCACCAGTCCCCAGGCAGCTCCCAGAACCTGTCACTGTGGTGCTCCACCCTGACCACCAGCAAGGCTCAACTGTGAGATGGGGACAATGTCATCTCCTGTGCTGATTTCCAAGGACTGTAAGGACTTAAAAAGGTGTGGAAAGAATGCTTGCCCGACATTAGTCTTGCCTGAATTACAGAGTTTGAGATCCATTAGGGAAGTGTGTATATATAATTAAATACTGTTCCACATTCCCCAAACATAAAATAGTACTTCCCATAGAGGAGGTAGAAGATAGGGAGAAGAAAAGAAAAGAAGAGGTAAGAAAACAAAAAGAAAAATGAAAACAAAGCATTTGTACATAGGAGTAAGGAAGAATAAGCAAGTTGTATGTAATGTACTGGTACAATTCCCCATGATGAATGTTATCATTATACATCTAAAATGTTCCAACAAACATTTTGCTTGAAAACAAAAGAACTGAGTGCAAATTAGAGCCCCAATGTCACACAGCCCACTTTATGGGGCAAAACAAAGAAAGATGAGTTGGCCCCAGGCCAAAACAGCCCCAGCCTAGAGCTAAATGACCAAAGTAAAAAGAAAGCTATGGCTACATCCTTCCTGGAATAAGAGAGTTCCAAGAAAAATTAAATTACAACTTTTAACTAATTAATAAATGTACTTTGAGTTTCCAATTTGAAGTGTGTGTGTGTGTGTGTGATGAAACATTATTAAAAGAAAGTAAACTTTGGAGTACATTGTGAATTCAAATATTAACTTGGCTACTTGTTAGGCAATTGAGATTTGGGGAAAATTACAATCTTTCTATAACATGCTTTTTGAGACATTCAACAGTTAAATATTTTTTGACAAAGTTTTCTAAGAGTTAAGATCATTCCTAAGTATATATTCCCCTTCAACACCATTCACAACATTACACATTCAAATAGTATATTTGCTACATCTAGAAATTTTAAAACATAACTTGTTGGGCCGGAGATTTAGCTCAGTGGTTCCGGCACCTGCCTCCCAAGCGCAAGGTCCTGAGTTCAATCCCGGTAACCACATACAATGCTGCACGTGGTGACTCACACCCACCAGCCATCAATACCACATACCACAGTGCCGGGTGTGATAGCTCATGCCTGTATTTCCAGCACTCGGGAGGCAGAGACAGGAGGATTGCTGAGTTCCAGGCTTGCCTAGGCTACATAGTGAGCTCAGGGCCAGCCTGAACTACAAAGCAAGACCCTGTCCTAAAAAACAAAACAAAAAAAAAACTTGTTAAACTGCCATCAGATAATGTTTGGTCTTCCCATTTTCCAACACACATGTTCAAAAATCTAAGTATTTTCTTCTATTTTAATCTTTAGATTTCCTTAAGTAAGAAGAGATCTTCTCTTATTCTCAGCAAGCCCGGGGAGAACACATGTGAGATACATGTAAGGTGACTTAGGGTGGCCCCAACATGGCTTCAGGATATGATCACAAGAAAGACCAATCCTTTCAGCTATTCTCCTTGCTGGGACAGGATACCCAACACTAACATGTTAAAAGATGAAAGATTGCCAGGCATGGTGGCTCACGCCTGTAATCCCAGCACTCGGGAGGCAGAGACAGGAGGATTGCTGAGCTCGAGGCTTGCCTGGGCTACATAGTGAGCTCAGGGCCAGCTTCAACTACAAAGCGAGACCCTGTCTCAAAAACAAAAAAAGGAAACATTGATTTTAGCTCAGTTTGTAGAGGTTTCAGTCCATAGTCAGCCAGCCATAGGTCAAAGTGGCCTTCCTTATGGTATGACAGCATGAAACAGAAAGCCATTAAGGGAGGGGGAAAAAATATATATATATGTATGTATGTATGTATATATAAACCCCCTTCCAGGCCACACCCACAATGACTGAGCTCTTCCCACTAGGCTTCACCTCCCAAAATCACACTCAACTATGAACCTGTCAGTTTTACACACCCATGATCTTATCACACCCAAAGCCCCACCCCACAAGTGCTTGAGACTTTGGGGGCATCTAGATATAAGCCTAACACTAATTGATAAGATAGTTGGATGTTTGGACCCCAATCATTGACCTCTATGAAGCTGTGGGAGAAATGAAGCCAGGAACAAGTGCTGGTGAACATATCCAGAGAGAGTGCTGGGAGAGTGCTTTGCCTGAAAAGCTTCTGCAAACTCTGTGCCCCTGTCCCTCGTTCATCTTTTGCCCCGTGCATCTCTTAATGAAGGTGGAAATTACATGGAGATGGCACTATTATTCTTTCTATTCTACTAATGTCTAAAGCGCTGGTCAAGAAATTTACATGACTGACATGTGAGCAAACAGCAAATAGTACAGAGAGGACCCAGTAATACCCAGCTCAAAAGCCAGTATCAATATGTTGAATACATAGCATCACTTTTTTTGTTGTTCAAACATTTTGTGTGTTTGTGTGTGTGTGTGTGTCTCTCTCTCTCATACGTATCGACAATCCCAACCTAGTTAAGAGACTTTCTCTTACCCAACTACAGTGATAATAACTTAGTAATTTATAATAGAGTCTCCTTATTACAAATTATTTTTGCCTTTGGATTCCTACAGAATGCAGTTCACCTGCCTAGAGCACATGCTTAATAATGTTATGTGAATGAGTTGGATATGTATTTTTGTATCCTAAAACAATAATGAACAAAAACTCCATGTGCAGAGGAAATGTCAGGCATTCATCAAAAACATCTTATCAAAAAGTATGATTTCTGATGAGTCTCCACACTGATGTCCACAATGGTTGCACAAGTCTGCAATCCCACCAACAGTGGAAAAGGGTTCCTTCCTCCCTGCAGCCTCGCCAGCATTTACTGACAGTTGATTTTGCAATAGCAGCCATTCTTTGTGGAGTGAGATGAATTCTCAGTGTTGTTTTCATTTGTATCTCTCGAATGACCAGTGATGTTGAACATTTCTTCATATGCTTCTTGACTGCTTTGACTTCTGCCTCTGAGAAGTGACTGTGCATTTGAGATGCCTATTTTCAAATTAGGCCTTTAGACTTGGGGAGACTGATTTTTTTTAAGTTCTTTATATATTCTGGATAGTATCCCTTTGTCTAGCAAACAGCTAGTAAAGATTTTTCCCATGTTGTTGTTGTTGTCTTTTAGCGATGCCAGTGGTTTCTTTTGCTGTGCAGAAGCTTTTTAGTATGATGAGATCCCACTTGTTGATGGATTTCCCTCAGAAAACTAGGACTACAGGCCCCATTTGATCCTCCTATTCCCCTGCTAGGAATTTATTTGAAGGAATTAAAAGTATCATATCATAAAGGCATATGTGCACCCATGTTCATAACAGCTCATTTTGTGGTAGCCCAATCTTGGAAACAACCTAGATGCCCATCAACTGGAGACTGGATAAAGAAGATGTGTATTATATAATATATATTATATAATAAATATATTTATTATTTATACATATAATGGAGTATTACTCTGCCATAAAGAACATTAGTTTTGAGTCATACTCAAGTAGACAAACCTGAGGACACACTGCTAAGTGAAATAAATAGGTCACAGATATGTAAATACCATGTCTTTTCTCTGGTATGAGAATCAAGAATGTATGATAGATTTTGTGAAATAGGAAATAGTCAAAGGGAATGTGGTAGGGGAAAGTAATGAGGGTAAAGAATAAATATGATTTGAAAAGAAAATGAACATGTATATAGGGGGTGAGGGTTGTGGGTAGGTAGGGATATTGTTAAAAATGAGAATTAACTCATGTCATATACTGGTACAAATTCCCCAATATTGAGTGTGATTGTGAGCTGTATACAAAATGTACCAATAAAAAATTCAGTTTAAAAAAGTATGATTTCTAGTTCTAGGAGGTCTCAAATCTAGAAAGTAGGCATTAAATAAACACACATATACAAATCAATACAGAAGCAAACATTGTGGTGAAAGTGGTAAAGAGGAAGAAAAAGATGCAAAGAGAAAATGAGATCTTAGGCTGGAAGTCTTTTCAAAGAAATAATTCGCAAGTAACAGAATAACAGATGATTATCAACTACCCCTACTCCCTTTTCTCCAGTAAAGAATTCAAAGACAGACATTTTAAATCCAGGATAATATCAGCCACTTAAATAAAACATAGCGAGTTAAAGCTTGATGTATGCAATGGCACCTCAGCACAATTTCTGATCAAAGGAAAATTGCCGATATTTTGATGAGTGTGGTGGTTACTATTGGGATTTATAAATTTGTATCAGTTCATTGAGTTTTGCAATTAAAGTATATGAGTTATATCATGCATAAATTACACCAACATAAAGTTGATTTAAAACTACAACTAAATTTAAGCTAATGGGTCAACAGTTAAGCAAGCCGAGGATGAATTAGAATGAATCTGATAATTACCTGCCTCTGTGTTTAGTGGTAGCACATGGGCAGAGACAGGAACTGTTAGATCACTATTTGCATAGGGATAACTGCTTCATCTGTAGCAATAGTTCTCTCTGACTTGTCAAGCCTATCAGACATTTGTAAAGTGAATTTTCCTCAGGAAGAACAGTAAAGAAGATAAAAACTGTTTCAAGGATGTGTTGTTAGACTTTTTTAAAAATATACTTTGCTTTTGGAAGTTTTTATTGCACAAGCGAATAATAAAAGGAGCCTCACCATACTGTCTGTTGTTTGTAAAATTCATAGCTCTGAAGAAACTAAATTGCTTTGCGTTCATATCTTCATTAAATACTTTCTATCTGAAAGAAGTCAAATGTGTATTATCCCCATTTTATAAGGAGGAAACTAGAGTACAGGAAGGCTTGAGAAATGAAAGGCTTGTAGCAAGGTCTGCCAGGATGATGCCCATAAACTGCATGGTAGGAAAGGGTTTTCCCTTCCTTTTTTCCCCATTTATGTAGCATTCAATGCAAAAACCTGTTTCTATTCTGTGTGTATATGTCAACATTTTAATAATACAAGAGCAATGGAAGTTATTCATGAACATTAAAGCTAAAATATTGGCTATGACATTTCTTTATTCCAAACTTGATAAATTGATGCATGAAGTGATTTAACTAGATAATTATTAAATAATACAAGGCTTCAGGGTAAACACCCATTATGCATGGATATGAATTAAGATTTAACAATAAAAGGTTCTTTTTTTGTTATTTGCCAAACAGTTCTAAATCTACTTGTGCTGAAAGAAATAGTTTAATTTTGCAGTCACCTGCTGCATTTGAACAATGGGGAGGCTATTTGCTCACCACGTGTGGCAGCATTACATGTGTAAGGCAGAAAATGTGGAAGCAGTGACCTGAAGTAGAACACAGCCCAGGCATGTACTGGCCAGGCAGTTTGGGCCATTCGGAAGCATTGCGAGGGTCAGAGAGAATGTGTGCAGAACACACACATGTTGTCTGTAAGACAGTAAATTCTGAAAAAAAAAAAGGTAACTGTTAGTATAAAGGCTCTTCAGTCTATAAAACCAGGATTTGATACTAATAAAAAGAGAAAACTTAGAAACTTTTGATTTTCCAAGACATTGTTCTTGACCATAAAAATATATTTGCAAGTGTGATTTGTCAAATTAATGGAGATTTTGCAAGAGTCCCAGCTCTGATATCAGGAGAAGGGAAAAGAAGATGCAGATTGTGAAATGTGGTCCCCAGGTGAGATTCAGGCAAGAGCACTGTTAACTGCATGGTGAAGTCTCAGATGTCTGTTAAATTAAAATAGCTCTCGATTTTCTGACTTCACTATTCTAGATGTGATTGTGGAAAGGATAGCTTCCTTCTTTTACTGCAGGATGCTGAAGTGCTCTACTAGCTGGGAGTAAATAGGCTTCCTGCTCAGACAGGCTGCCCTGAGGGAGACTGCAGTTCTAAGAGATGAGGCACCAAGGTGCAGATCTGAATACCTAGGTGCCCTGGGTAGTTGGGAATAATGCTTCTGTGCCCTGATCATGGAAAGCCTCATTCTGAAAGTTTTTGGAAGGTAGCAATTTGACCTAGATGGATCAGGAAAGTTGAAGAATATTTATTATCCAAAATTAGTGCCTAATTTCCAATCCATGATTAGAAATCTCTGAAAATGTAAAGAGATTTGTAAGCAAAAAAATATTTCGGTTGTATCTCTGATAATCCCTTTTAGTATGTGGGCAAATAGAATGTGAAATATATAATTTTATAAACAATGGCTCATATGGTTTTGAATTTACTACTTCTAGTGTAACAAAATCACTTTAGATAAAAATCACATAAAGATGGCCTAAGGTGAATCTAAAACAGACATACTTGTGAATCTGAGGATACGAAGAGCTGCACCTATGTTTTTAAGGAAAATTACACATAAACTCTATTTACCCTGGGGAATAGCAAAAATAATTGGCTTCTTTAAACCTTGACACTGAATGGATTAATAATCTTCATGAATTTTACTAACTTCATGTGTGATTTGCATCCTGAATTCATTCTGCTGACAGGATCCAAACCAATCTTCAAACCAAATGTCATTAAAGTTGTACATTTTGATAAACTTTTAAATGCATGGCAAAAGGAAATGCAAATTGTATGAGGTTGAATCTGCATCTTTCCCATGCATCATCAAATCATCCCTGCTGGTTTCTCTCAGGTTACATAAGCTTGGAACAAAAATCATAAAGTCCATAAGGAAATATGTATTGGAAGAGCATGAGCAACATTGGATCACCACCCTCATTAAACAGAACGATGTGCACTAAATCTATGAAATGCAGACGGTCAAAAATCAATATTCTCATAAGGTCAGGTTTTGGCAAATTCATAAAACAAACGAGGTTTTTTAAAAATTCCATGGTTAGAACACAGTTGGAAAATAAGTTGGCGCGTCACAGTGAAGTTGGACATACACACCCTCTACAGCTCAACAATTCCATCCCTCACTATAAACCTACAGGAACATCCTGCTTTTGTGTCCCAGGGTCCTTGTGTCAGAAAACACACAGATGAATGTTAACAGCAGCAGCATTCATGATGAAAACAGTAGGTAAAATCCTTGATGCCCACCAGTGGATAGAAAGGAGAAAGAGGTATATTCACAAAATAGGGAAAATGTACATCAGTGAAGAAGAATAACCTACAGAAGCGTGAACAGTGTAATTTCCACCCAGGATAAAACACTGAGAAAACATGGCACATCTAGTTACACACACCTGAAAACCACACAAAGTAGGTATTTTATTTGAGGGTATTAATAAGGGCTGTGAAATGATATAGAAGAGTGAGGGGATGAGAAGATATTAAGCTTGGTGTGAATCTTCAGGACAGAAGAATAGTGGCTGATAGCAGTGAGAGGCCTCCTGGACTTGAAGCTCACAGGAAAATGATACTGTTTAAATTGTTTATTAGGTACAGAGTGCTTCTGTAGTATAGTTCTTTATTCCTAACTCAGTGTTTACAAACATTCTCATTATTTAGTCAGTACTGCCTAGAAAAACTTTATTCCGTAGAATCAAAATTTGTGTGATGGTCTCATTTCCATATAAAGTACAACTCATGTTTCTCTCTATTTGGCTGAAATCAACACGATTGTTTTGTTCATCATTTTTTCACATATTCATGAACATAAATTATTTTAAGCAATTCCTATTTTATAAGAAGCCTATGTAACATTGTTTATTTTCAAAATTACAAGCTGCAGATTGAAGAACATGTGACAGAAATTCTCATGGACCATGTGAGGTACTGCCCTGTCATTTGAGAAGACCGGCGATGATTGCTCCCAAAACTATTACAGTGTTGATTTTACATTAGTTGATGGTATCATGGTCTCCTTTTGAAATATATCTGTCATCTCCAATTGAAAGGACAGAAGCCAATAAAAATATTTTCAGTGGCTATAATTGGAAGAAAATTTGTACAGCTATAGGGGATGATGAAGTAAAGGGAGAATGGAGCGAGTTACCCACACACATGCACAGATATACACACACACACACACACACACAACTTGCACCCCTATTTCTGTGAAGGTGTCAGAATAGAAAATGACGAGTTACCTGGAAAAACTAGCTTCTCGTGTGCACGTTGGTGTCCAAGGCACCACCAGATTCCCCGAGATAAACTTGCATGTTCTTTGCCTGTAAGTGAAGGAGACACTGATCCTCAGGGAGTCTTTGCTAACAGGGTGGTGCAGGCTGGAGAGGGATATAAGTCAGTAATGCCGTGTAATGTGCAGGCTTCCAATTTCAAAATCTAACTTTGTTGGGAAAAGAGACCCTTCGTGCTTGTTGACATCCCTGTCACAGGCAGCAATCCTGTTGCTGTCATGTGAGTTCCTGAAAGACCCAGAACTGTAGCATTTTATTAATGATATTCTGCAGGAAGTTATATATTAAGTTGTGTTATTTCATTAAAAATAACATGGTTCTGAAGGATTTAGTACGTCTGAGACTTCCAGGGCAAGATTCTATTTTTAATATTTATCTTTTCTTCACTCCATTTCCTTCTGTTTCATAATCTTCCCTAAACTTCACATAGTTCCTTTCCAGTCACAAAGACAATTTATTTATCTAGAAGTGGAAAACAGTTCATTGAAGACTCACAGGATTTGTGCCTTCTTTCCTTTTTTTTTTTTTTTTTTTTTTTTTTTTTTTTTTTTTTTTTTTTTTTGAGACAGGGTCTCGCTTTGTAGTTCAGGCTGGCCCTGAGCTCACTATGGTGCCCAGGCAAGCCGCCGCGAACTCAGCAATCCTCCTGTCCCTGCCTCCCGAGTGCTGGGATTACAGGCGTGAGCCACCACGTCCAGCATTGTGGTTTGCGGTGTTGATTGTTGGTGGGCGTGTCTCCACGCCCAGCATTATATGGGGTTACCAGGGATCGAACTCAGGACCTTGCGCTTGCGAGGCAGGCGCCGGAACCACTGAGCTAACCCTCCGGCCCTTCTTTCCATTTCTTAACGCCAAGTAGAGGCAGGAAGTTGCATACAGCCACCGCAGTCAGCCCGCAGGTGCCTCGGATCCCTCAGTTCTTGCATAAAACTGACGCGTGTGTGAGTTCATTTTGCAACAAGCACGACAAAGCTGAATCTCATCTAGGTAAACCTGGTGCATTCTAAATCACTTCAGATGAAGTTAATTCATTATAAGGGGAACTCAGAACTGGAAATAGCAAATTAAGTGAAGTAAATGATATTGGAATAAGACCTGAGCACTTCCCATTCAAGAGAATAGGAATGTTTATGCATGCAATAAGGCAGCTCTATGTAAAATAGAAAGGAAAAGTTAAATGTGGCATTCAGAGTATTTGTTACCTGCACAGATGGATTGAAGCGTGTTGCACATAGGGGAGTGAAGAGGAACACAGTGTTAATTTTGTACTATTTTTTATAAAACTTCCATTAGCTTATTACATTATTAAAAGGGCTGGCTATCTCAATACTGTTTTCAAATTTTCTAAGATAATTCAAATAATCATAATATAAAACTCTATTCTAGCATTCCACAATAATTTCATATTTATAAATCTTTAAATCTGTTATATCTATGTTTTGTTGACTGAATATGAAAATAAAACAATGGCTTTCATAGATGTAATCTTGTACTCAAGCCATATGACTTTATTTTGGGAATCAAAATAAAATAATGTTTCTCTACCCAAATTGTCTCCTTAAATAAGAATTGCAAGTAAACCTAAATACTGCAGGGAAGGTGGAAAAAATGCACATAAAAAACAAGTGTATTTTCCAACACACATCTCCCTAACATTAAAATCTTTGCTTAATTATTTTCACACAGTATTATCTGCTTGACTTGTTCCTTCTTGGTAAGCACCCCTGGGAATATCTGAAACGTTATGCAGATACTCCTACAGAGAAGTATATTTCCAGGTATCACTACCATAAGTCAACATTCAGCATTAATTTAGGGGTTGGGGCTTAGAGGCAGCAAACCCTTATATTTCATTTACCTCCAAATTGTAGTCTATATTCATGACTTCCTGCATTAGGAGTTTCCCAGTATGCACTGCTTCCCTCCTATGTGGACATCTCCGGAAGGGTTTAACTCCCCATCCTTGGGACTCCACAGGCCTTACCAATAAATCAAGGCCGCTGAAGCCTTGAACACATTGGCCTGTCTTGGAAATTGTCTTTCAAGTTCAGACTTCCTACCATTTCTCTGGCTGTATGGTCACTTGTAAGAAAGAAAGGGCAGTAGAGAAGGAACTATATATTAAGACAAGAGATGTAGTAAGTCTAGAGCCATGTACACAAATGATAGTCTATAATTATAGTCCATAGAGTATCAATTTTAAACTGAAGAGTGTGTACTGTCAGCCAGTTGGGTAGGAGCCAGTAACGACAAGATTAATAGTATTCATCCTGTATGTAATGAGGAATTTGAGCTTGGGACTTGGAATCAGGTGCCTTCAGCAAGATCAGTTATATAGTAGAGTGAATGATAGCTCCAAATTACCATCTCTTATGCACACCTCTGTTCTTTTGTTCCTTTTAATTGCCACTGACATGCTGCTTCTCATAAATTTCCACAAATCGTGGTTAAAAAATAATGGTAGCAATTATTTAGTGATTACAATACATTAAGCACTTCAATTTCAGTATCTCATTTAATCCTGTCCTGAGCCCAGTGAGGTAAGTCTGTTCTGTGGCCATTTTACTGGTTAGGAAAATGAGGCAGAAGAATCAAGTAACTTACCAGACATCACACAAGAAGTGAAAGAGCCATATTAAGGCTGTCTAGTAACAGAGTGCATATTATTAACCATAATGTTTGTGTAATTTTAAGTGAAATGTGCTATTCTTTACTACAACTGAATTAAAATATGAGAAGACTTCAGGTGCTGAAAGCTGAAGATTTTATGTGAAAACGTCCCCATGAGACTGAAACCCTTTTCTAAATATTGCTGATGTACAACACAGGAATGATAAAATATGTTTAATTGGTGTTCAGCTAATTCTCCCTGTGGATATTATTTTCTTTCTTAATATAAATAAACACCTATTTATGATCCATAATGTGGTGTAGGTGGTTAACTAAACTCATTTAAAATATAATCCATTCATGTGATTGTTTTCCAAATATATATTTAGTGTTTTCATGTAAATTGTCTGTATGAAAACAGCCTTATTTAAATTCTAGACACCTGAGACATGTTAACAACGTTTTCATATTTTGTATATCATAGAAGATAAATGCAGACAGCTGGGCTATCTTACTAACCAGAAACAGTATTTAAATGTCTACATATATATTATCTCATAAATTCTCAAAGCAAACCCTGAGGTAAGTGTAATTGTCCCCATTTCATAGATTAAAAAAAAAGACTGAGACTCGAAGTTATGGAATTTATTCAAGGTTTCCCTGTTAATAAATAGGAGAGAGTAATTAGGGCCAACACAATTGGTCCAGTTGAGGAGAAAGAGCTGGCTCTTTACCTTTTTCTTGCTGCAATACGCTAGATTAAAACATGGATTTATAAACAAGAAAATTTAAAATTTGAATGATGATCTGAGCTTATTAAATCATGGGTAAAATTCTAACGATTTGGCCTTAAGTCTCATAATTTTCACCACTGACTTTTTCCTTACACAGCAGAGTGGTGAGTTTAGAACTAAAACATAAATGACAATCAAGCCATTTTCTTCAGTGTCAATACAGTCAACCAATCAGCACACTCCTTGCGAAACACTTCTATAGACATGATAGGATAGGCTATGGGTTGAAGGGAAAGTTTTTTGTTTTTGTTTTTTTTTTAAATCAAGATCAGACTTCAGACTACAATCAAACAGACTTCATATAGTAAAGCTCTTTGAAAACATTGTGGCCTTTATTTTTCTTGATGGTGCCTATTCAGACACTTGTATATTTTAAATATCTGATATACATTAAATATCTAATGTACAAATTGCAAAGGATGCACTTGAACTCACTATAAAATATTTATAATGATTTTCTGAGTAGGGTTTATATTTTCTCTACTTGTTTTCTTTCTTTTTTTTCCTTAACCAAAACAATAGATTTAATTATACTTTCTTCAAAAGTAGATGAGATGCCGGGTGTGGTGGCTCATGCGTGTAATCCCAGCACTCGGGAGGCAGAGGCAGGAGGATTGCTGAGTTCAAGGCTTGCCTGGGCTACATAGTGAGCTCAGGGCCAGCCTAAACTACAAAGTGAGACCCTGTCTCAAAAAAAAAAAAAAAAAAGTAGATGACAGTCACATGTCTGGTAACAAAACCATTAGACTGGTATAGCTTTCTAATTAATTCTACCTTTTGAGACTAAATTTATCTCTAAAAAAGGCTGACTTAAAATACTGATGTAGAAGTAGCTAATACAGAGAGAGCAAGTTCTGTCAAGTTTTTTTAAATAGATTTCTAGGCGTCAATATATATTTACTGTTTCCTGCCTTAAGAAAATAGACACTTTAAAAAAACTGTAAAAGAAAATATTTAGGTCAAATGTCACACTTACTTTTGACACTGACCACATCTCTTGATGTAGGAATTTAAAATGAACCTTTATCCACAGCCTCACTGGCATTTCTTGCTGGCTAATTTCAAAATACCAACTATTCTTTGTGGAGTGAGATGACATCTCAGTGTTGTTTTTACCTGCATCTCTCAAATGACCAGTGACATTGAGTATGTCTTCATATGCTTCTTAGTTTTTTTTTACATCTTCCTCTGAGAAGTGTCTGTTCATTTCAGATGCCCATTTTTTAACTGGGTCTTTAAATTGGAGGGGGCTGCTGTTTTAAACTCTTTATATATTCTAGACAGTAGCCCTTTGTCTGAGAAACAACTGGTAGAGATTTTTCCCATATTGTTGGCTGTCTTGTCACTCTGCCAGTGGTTTGATTTGCTGTGCAGAACCCATTTGTTGATTTATTCTGCTCTTCTGCTAGTTCTCATGCAATAGAGGTTTTGAATGTAAAGTCTTTCCCTAAGCCAGTATCTCTGAGAGTACTACCTAACCCTTTTTGATTTTTAGAGAGGATCTCCCCTTGTATTTCAGGCTGGCCCTGAGCTCACTATATAGCCCAGGCAAGCCTGGAACTCAACAGACCTGCTGTTTTCTCCTGAGTGCTGGGATTATAGCCTTGAGCCACCATGCCCAGCCTACTTAACCTGTTTTGTAGGAGGTTTATCGTTTCTGTTTTAGTATTTTGATCTCTAATCCACTTTGATTTTAGTTGAGTACATGGTGAAAGAGATGGATGTGGTTTCAGTCTTGGGAGGTTAAAGTTCAGTTTTTCCAGCACCATTTGTTAAAGAGACTATCTTTCTTCCATTGAGGATGTTTGGTGTAGTATATCTGGAGTTGTTTCTGGGTCTTATAATCTATTCCACTGATCTTCAGGTCTGTTTCCTTGCCAGCACTATGCTGTTTTTTTTTTTAAACACAGTGGCTTTAAAGTTTCAAGTTGGGGATAGTGATAGTCCCTGCAATGTCCTTGTTTCCTAGAATTGCTTTTGCTATTCTAGGTCTTTTGTGATTCCAGATGAATTTTTGGATGATTTTCTCTAGATCTGTGAAATATGCTGTTGGGATTTCAATTGGGATTGCATTGAATCAATATAACCCTTCTCCATTGTTGGTGGGAATGTAAACTGGTACAACCATTACAGAGATCAGTATGGAGAGTCCTCAGAAAACTAGGTTTAGAGGTCCCATTTGACCCTGCTATTCCCCTACTGGGGATATACACGAAAGAATTACAAGATTCATATCACAACTACATATGTGCATCCATGTTGATAGCAGGCTCAGTTTATGATAGCTGGAAACAACCCAAATGCACATCAACTCTAGACTGGATAAAGATGTTTTCTTTCTGTTTTTTTGTTTGTTTGGCTGGTTGGTTGGTTTTTGGGGTTTTCTTTGTTTTGTTTTTTGTAAAATGAAGTACTTCTCTGACATAAAGAATGATGAAGTTGAGTCATTTATACTCAAATGGAGATTTCTTAAGGACATACTCATAAGTGAAATAGGTCACAGATGTGTAAATATCATATTTTGTCTCTGGTATGAGAAAATGAAGTTGTAAATGAATTCTAGAATCCATGATTGATACTGTGAAATAGTAGATTTTCAAAAGGAAATGGAGTTTAGGAGTAAGAAATGAGGGAAAAGAAAAAAAATTGATGATAAAAAAAGAAACAAAGCTTATGTATATAGGGATGGGGGATTAGGGTAGGTAGGGGAAAGGGTAAAATGAGAATTAAGTCATGTCATATAATGGTACAGATTCTCAATGTCGAGCATAATTGTGATGTGTATACATAATGTACCAATAAGTTCAATGAGTAAAAAAATAAAATGAACCTTTAATTTTTTGGAAACATAAAGCTCCAATCATGCTAAATGAAATTCATAGGCTATCTTAAGAGTAATAAAGTGACTATCTTGCCGGGCATGGTGGCTCATGCCTGTAATTCCAGCACTTGGGAGGCAGAGGCAGGAGGATTGCTGAGTTCGAGGCTTGCCTGGGCTACATAGTGAGCTCAGGGCTAGCCTGAACTACAAAGCAAGACCCTGTCTCAAAAACAAAAAAAACAAAAACAAAAACAAATAAAGTGACTATCTTATATAGTAATATGAAAAGTAATTAAGTTTTACACCCAAATTGTGATATACAAAGAGGTTATTATAAAGCAGCCTATGCCAAAGCCCCAAGTAGGGCCCACAATATCCATCCATCTTCTTGTAATTTCTTTGGTTTTCCCACTGTTTAAAGCAAATTAAACATCATGTTATGGACTCCTTACTGATTATAAAATATTATGGCAAGGCAAATAAACGAGCTAAAAATAAATTTAATTTTACTTTTTTTTTTTTTTTTTTTGAGACAGGGTCTCCTTTGTAGTTCAGGCTGGCCCTCAGCTCACTATGTAGCCCAGGCAAGCCTGGAACTCGGCAATCCTCCTGTCTCTGCCTCCCGAGTGCTGGGATTACAGGCATGAGCCACCACGTCTGGCACTGTGGTATATGGTATTGATGGCTGGTGGGCATGAGTCACCACGCCCAGCATTCTATGTGGTTACCGGGATTGAACTCAGGACCTTGCACTTACGAGGCAGGCGCCAGCACCACTGAGCTAAATCACCAGCCCCAATTTTACCATTTTTAAACATTTAACTTTTATAGCTTCCTACAACAGCTTAAATAAGTCACCTTATTACAGAACTAGATCTTTATAATCAAATTTAAATTTTATTTTATTTTTTCATTTGAATCTTTATTGGTATATGACACATATTAATATTAATATAATGCATATAATTGTCATATTATATGACACATATTATGACACACACACACATATCATGATCACACTCAACACTGAGAATTTGTATATGTCATGACTTAATTCTCATTTTTTCCCTTTCCCCTACCCGTCCTGCAATCCCCTGCCTCTATATACACAAGCTTTGTTTCCTTTCTTTTTTACTGTCATATTTTCTTTCCCCTCATTAAAACCCAATTGCACTAGAGTATAAGAATTGTAAGAATCTAAAAGCTGAATTCAAAGTACTGTATCACTTAATATAGCCTTTATGGTAGCACTTACGTAGTCCAGAACACTAGCAGTAAAATTCCTCATTTATCAGGGCACACACGGTAACAATGCATTAAAAAAATGGTTAACAAGGCATAAATTATTGGCTCTGACCTGGTAACCTTGGAACAGAGGTCAACTCTGTAAATATGTCCTGCTGTTTCTTTAACAGCTACCACAGAAAGTAAGATCATTTCTCCTTTAGTGCCAATTTTAAATGTTTTTTTAATCAAGAATGGCAGTTTTACATCTGAATTGGCAACAATAATCAAAGCTGTTTTCTTGTAAAACTTCAATAGATTCCACTTAATATTGCTTCATTCCACTTGTTTGCTTAGCTGACATTTTTAGTGTTTTCCTGGTGGCTTTTCCATGCAGTTTGTGGAGTCATAATGCCTCTGTTGCAAACTGAAAACAACTGTACACCTTTTCTAAAGGCATTTCCATAAACAGTGCAGACAGCATGCCCAAATAATTTGTATGTGTTGCGTATTACATCAGTCTTCCATAGGTATCCTCTTAAATGCCTTCAGCTTCGCTGGACTCACACTTTTTACTACACTGACAAAGGTACCATCCAGTCTCCACAGTCTGAGATGTTGTCACCGTCCAGACCTGAGGCTTTCTTAAGCTCTTCAGCGGGCGTAGCAGCCCGTATTCTGTACTGGAACTCTAATGAGCCGATGGCTAGAAGACACAGATCCCCAAGCTGGGCTGTGAGGGCGAAGATTTTCAGAGAATACTGAGGTAGAAGAACTTTAGGAGAATCTTTAAGAGCATAAGTTTGGAGAAAGCAATGTAACCAGGAGATGACGGTGACAGGACAAAGTGCCCACTTTAAAACCTTTAATATAATGAGTCCATCCTTACAGTATCCTCCTCACTGTAAGAAGCCTCAGTGACAGAAGTGAACTCTTGGAGTTTGGAGCCGAGATTCCTTAAGTTTGGAAGCAATGAATAATGAGGTAATTTCAATAAGTTGAAGCGTGTTTTTATTTATAACCCTTCCTACATAAATCTATCAAAAAAGTCTTGTTATGATAAAATGCTTCCCTAGGAAGTGTGTAGACTTCACATACCTCATAAGCCAATCTAGAAGCATCAGCCTCATCTGTGGTTCTAGGTCACAATGCAGAACTTTGAAATTCTTGTCATGATTATATGTGCTTTCCTTTTTCAGCATGTGCAGGCAAACCTCCTTGGAACACCTAGTTTAAATCTGGCAGAGGTGAAGAATTAATGCAAAGATTTGTAAATTTGTAGTTTATTCCTGTGTCTTTGTGGGATGTTTCAATGAGAATGCAAAGACTGACTCCCCCAGATAATACAAGTGACTAGCAGTTCCTTATCTGATATTTATTTATTTATTTTTTGAGACAGGGTCTCCCTTTGTAGTTCGGGCTGGCCCTGAGCTCACCATGGTGCCCAGGCAAGCCGCCGCGAACTCAGCAATCCTCCTGTCTCTGTCTCCCAAGTGCTGGGATTACAGGCGAGAGCCACCACGTCTGGCATTGTGGTATGCGGTGTTGATTGTTGGTGGGCATGAGTCTCCACACCTAGCATTATATGTGGTAACCGGGAATTGAACTCAGGACCTTGTGCTTGCGAGGCAGGCACCAGAACCACTGAGCTAACCCTCCAGCCCCTGATATTTATTTTTTCTGGTGGCTTTCTCTTCTGTCCTTCTTTTTGACTTCCTGTGCTGTTTTTTTCTTTTGGGCCTAGATTATCCAAGTTCCGGGGGTAGGGGACTGGCTGGGCTGAGCTGCTGTTTAGCTTGTAAATAGTTACTGTGCCTTAACATTCTCTTTTTGGTGCTGTATGAAATTCACCAGACATGCTACTGCCTGGCTCCTCCTGTGGTTTCCTAGTTATACTTAGTTCCAGATTTCATAATTGTATTAGACTCAAACTCACCAGGCAACAAGATGAAATTTCTCTTGCTGAAATGTTGACAGCTTCCTCTCTGAAAATACAAACTTCACTGCATTTAGGTATAGTCACTATCAGGGACCTTAGTCTCAATAACATTTCTTGCCTCCCACCAGTGTTGGACTTTTTTGGATACTGACTCAAATAAAGCCATGCTGTCTTAGGCTTCAAATAAAGGACGTTCTTGGCATCGAGAAAGCGAATCACACCTAGGACAGGCTCCTGCTCACTTCTAGCCTCGACTTACTGTTTTTCAGAAGCTGACTTGCTCTGAACCAAAAATGTCTCACTCATGTGAAATGCACTTTCATTTATACAACTCTCTTCCCATCAGTTCTTAGTATTCAGGCCCTCGCCTTGAGCCTTATTATAGCTGTTCTATCTTCCATCTCTAGTCTGTCCTACATGTTTCTGGTCTCCCGAAAAGACCAGCAAACTGGTCTTCCTAGACTTCACTTTGTTTAATGCTGCCCCTCTTAAGAAAGATATTTTAGGGGCAAGGGATTTACCTCAAGTGGTACCACACCTACCTTGGAAGCACAGGGGCCAGAGTTCAATCCCCGGTTCCACAAAGAAAAAGAAAAGATATTTTAGCTTCCTGTTCATAAAATAATGGGAAAATAGTAAGATAGATGTAGAATGTTCTCCACAATATGGTGATTATTTTCTTTCAAGGCATCTCTGTTCTGTACTTCCTAACCTCCACCCTATGTGCATATCCAACTGGACTGGTTTTTGTTTTTTGATTGCTCATTTTGACTCTTCATGTGAGAGGACCTCACCTCCCATTTCTCCATCTGTTCCCATTCATCAGTTTTTCAAGACCTTTTCCTCCATGAAAAGATCTCTTTTAAAGAGTCTCTTAGTTGAAAGAAACCTTTGAAGTCAGTACATCCAAAACTTTGTTTCATGGTTTACCTCCATCTAAAATATGGCCTGTTAACAGTCACCTAACTTTTATCTAGCAACAGAGAAATTGTATATGGGTAAAGTGCACAGTATGTCTCATCTGTTTATTGCTGGTGCCTGTTATCTCTTGAATAAATTGTGTATAGATGGGATATGTTTGATAAATGAACGGGTAAATGAATGACTGATTGATTGGCTATCTTTTAAGGTAAGAGTCTGCCAACCTTTTCTATAAATGCTGAGATTGTTAGTAGGTGTATTCTCTGCATGACTGGAGTTGTCTTTTAACTATCTGACTCTGCTTTTCTAGCCATGAAGCAGACATGAACAATACACGAACGGACAGTACAGCGGGGTGTGGAGGTCTGTAGTTTACCAGCCCCTACCTTCAGCAAGTATAAGCACTGTGAGACAGTTTTTAGAAAGTATTCTACCTCATACCACTTCAACTCTCGCCACCTACAATTTTGTCTATACATTAGAAATGTAATACTTTTGTTAACATCATTCTGTAATAAGTATGTTGTTTGGGGAGTGATGTACTGGCACTCCTGAGATTTAATTTGTAATTCAACTCAAGGAAAAATGTTGTCCAGAAATAATTAGTTGGAGGCATAGTCTCTGGCTTTCTGATTCTTCCTCCAGCTATACCACTCTGGTCCCCCAGAATGAAAGCAAAACATGGTTTCCGATTAATTAACAGGAATGACATTGGGCAAGTTGCAAGCGAGTCCCCACAAAATGAACAAGAGAGAAACCTGCCTTTACATTCTCGTGGGTGCTGCCTCTACAGTTCATACAGTAAAATATCTTTTTCTCCAAACCACCTCTCTGGCTTTCTGCTGGTGCTAGTTCCTTCACAATTTACTTTAACCAAAAAAAAAAAAAAAAAAAGGCATTTTCTCATTACTCTGTTTTTAATTAAAATTTCTAGGTTTTGGGCCAGAGATTTAGCTCAGTGGTTCCAGCACCTGCCTTGCAGGTGCAAGGCCCTGAGTTCAATCCCGGTAACCACATAGAATGCTGGGCGTGGTGACTCACGCCCACCAGCCATCAATACCACATACCACAGTGCCGGAGGTGGTGGCTCATGCCTGTAATCCAGCACTTGGGAGGCAGAGGCAGGAGGATTGCTGAGTTCCAGGCTTGCCTGGGCTACATAGTGAGCTGAGGGCCAGCCTGAACTACAAAGCGAGACCCTGTCTCAAAAAAAAAAAAAATTCTAGGTATTATTTTTAAATATATCAAAATAAAATTATTTCATTTTCTACCTGATCCAGACTGTTATAGAGAGATCTTTTTGTTACAAAGCATGTAACATGTTTCTATGTATAAATCAGGAGAATAGGTAATATTTATATTATAGATTATATATTAGGAACAATTTGCAAATGTTACATGTAACATAAATTATATACCATATACTAATACATGCTATGTATTATTTTATTCCTATTATATAGTATATATGTTGTATTTTACAGTTATAGTTATGAAAGGGGCTTTATGAGAATAGCTAACAGGATCAGAGGCTGGGCAGTAAGTCCACAATGGCCATCTGTACTGTGGAGAGCCAGAGAGTCCAGTCTAAGAATCCAGAGGTCTCAAAACAAAAAGGACCATAGATAGGGTCCTAGCCCAAGGCTGAAGCCCTAGAAGTGCCTGGCATGTTAGTGGTGTGAGTCTGTGTTAGAAAGCTGAACGACCAACAAAGGATGCACACCCTCAAGCAGAATCCAGCTTTCAAACTAAACTGACTCCCACTGTGTTCCTGCTTACACTCAGGGTGCCCTTCCCTTCCTTTGCTGACCTCCAAATCAGACATCCCGGAAACACTGCAGTGAACACTCTAAACTGCGCACTGTCATCCCCTGGGAGTCTCTCAGTTCGATAAAGTTGGCAGTGGAGAGGGACCGTAACACTGTTCGGTGTTCTGCTTTTGGTGCACTCATGTTAAATGTGGTGAGTCACATTTCCTGTACTGATGCCCACTCTGCTACAGCCACTTTGAGGATCACAGGAGTAGTTAACTCTCTTCTCCACAGTGAATATTACTCACAATACTCTGAGGTGCCAAACTTGGTGAGGTCAGATGTGCTGGCATTATAAATCAAAGTCACAGGCACTATGAATAGGTTGTGTACAACTCTGTAGCTTCTATAACCCTAATTATAATGATGAATGAATCGATGTAAACCTTTGTTGCTGTCCTTCTTAAATTTACCACTTTGCATGGTAAAATGTTTCTTAAGAATAGTAAATGAGCCCAGAATAAATTCTGAAAATCCTGTACAAATCTGAAACTCCATTGATCATTGGGTTAACAGTGGCCTAGTGACATGTTTTTGTAGAATTAGAATTCTTGTCTTAAAGCTCACTGGTAGAGTATGCTGTGAAAAACTTACCTTTTTTTCTTTTTCCAATACTAGGCACTAAACTCAGGGCCTCTGAGTACCTTCCTGGGACAGGGAGAGAGGAGGAATATATAATATATTATATTATATATGATATACCACATATATATATTATATATGATATACCACATATATATATATATATATGGTATATATGTAGTGTCACCTAGTTATATAATGTCATTTTTGTAAGATGACTCATCCCAGTTACCATAGTTGAAACCTTTCAAGTTCTTGAGATATTAGAGAGTTTCTCAAAAATCTTTCATTAAAACTGGTATAACTAAGGACAGCAAAACATGAAACTAGACCTAGTAGACACTTTGTCAATCTTTAGCAACTATTTTAGCAATTATTTTCTACCTCACTGCGGACAGTGAGAATACATTTCTTGTAATTTCATTTTGGTTTTCAGTCTGAGGAATTTTTTTCTAAAACTGCATTTATTTTTATGTTTAAACTAGACAGAGCTTATTCATGGTGGAATAACATGGACAAAACCAGTGATAAGACATTCCTTTACACAGAAATGTATAATTATCTGATCTATTACTAAGAGTTGGTAAATAAAGTAAGCTATCAGGGATGCAAAATGACTTGCAGAATAGAATGAGGCATTGTTCACTAGTTATAAATTCCTAACCACATTTTCTCAAAACTGCACAGAATTAGGCAACTTTCATGTTCTGATTATAAAGGCCTCAGGTAATATTTTACTGGACCATAGATTGTTCTGAGTACATTTCACACCTGATAAAATCCTCATACTTACAGTAAAAAATGTAAACTCTTGCTCCATAACTAATCTTTTAAGTTTTCTGAAAGAGAAATCTTGAACATTTTCTCTAGAAAATAACATGATTAAAAGCTTTAAATTGTGCCTTGTAAAAAGGCATAATTAAAAAGTTTGGTGAAAGTAATATTGAAATTATTATGTTAATATAGCTTACAGTGTGTGTGTGCGTGTATATATATATATATATATACTACATATATATGTGTGTACATATATTTTAATAAATATTATAACTTAGGAAGCATACATAGGAGTATTAATTCATCTCATTAAATGCCTAAAGTCCAGCAGACATGTTAGTCTCCCAATTGCAGTGTCACTGCTGATAGTGTATAATAATGAATAATACATTCTTATTTACAGGCTCACACAGACCATCTCTGTTTGTACCAGCTGCATGTATTAAAATGTGTTGAAAAGTAACTTAAATTTTTTTAAATGGGAGTCAAGAAAATGTAATGATTTAAAAGTATGTTTAGAGCCAAGTGTTCCTGTGTTTAATCCTCAGATCCATGGTGTATCCATCTTATCAATACAAATAAAGACTCCTGGTGATATAACTGAGTCACGAGGGCACCCTGAACCTTGAAGGAAGAGAGACTGATCTTGGCTCATGGTGTTGAGGGGCTTCAACCCATGAGTGGTGGGCTTTAGGGTCGAAGCAGCATGCAGAAGACCCTGGAGGAAGAAATCTGCTTCTTCTATGGCAACCAGGAAACAGAGAGAGTGAAAGGAGAAAGGAGCCCAGAATGAGAACACAGCCTTACACTCACACCCCCAGTGACACGCCTCTTCCCTCCAGGCCTCACACTCTATTGAACTCATAGCAGATTCATCTGGATGAACACCACGCTCCTGTGTTCCAATCCCCTTCCAAAAAGCCATGTCTGAGTACGTGAGACTTTGGGGGAGGCACTTTATAACTGAACAGTAATAAGGTGCTGAACTCATCAGTGGAAAAACTCACTAATATTTATAGTCAGATGTGCTGTCAGGAGCTGGGGCAGTCGGAGGAGGTAGATCTCTGCAGGGTGCCTTTTGAGACCATTTCTCTCGCTGCTATTTTCCCCCTGTGCCCTGCTTCTCAGCTGCCATAAGGGGCACCAGCCTTCACCTTGGTGGCTCTGGATGAATCCTCCAAATAGCTGTCCCTGGACTGATCCTCTGGGCCAAAATCAACACCTCTTCTTTTAATTTGAAGATGTCAGACAGTTAGTTCTAGGAAAGGGAGAGCTGACTAAAACTCATGCCTTTTGCATTTTATATTCTTCCTTTTTTTTTTTTTTTTTTTTTTTTTTTTTTTTTTTTTTTTTTTTTTTTTTAGGCAGGGTATTGCTTTGTAGTTCAGGCTGGCCCTGAGCTCACTATGGAGGCCAGGCAAACCTCAAACTCAGCAATTCTCCTGCCTCTGCCTCCCGAGTGCTGGGATTACAGGCGTGAGCCACCATGCCCAGCACTGTGGTATGTGGTATTGATTGCTGGTGGGCGTGAGTCACCATGCCCAGTATTGTTGTATGTGGTTACCAGTATGGCACCAGGGAATTTGGCTTGCTAGGCAGGTGCCAGAAACACTGAACTAAATCTGGGTCTTATATTCTTATTTTAGATCAATTTCCCTGAGAAACAAAACCTGACCTACAGTTATTCATGCAAATACTTACTGAGAGATGTACTTGAAATCAGTATATATATAATTTTCCCAAATTGAAGAAAAGGGCCTTGACTCCTGTCTGACTGTATTCATCCACTGTTAAGTGTGCAATGCCCATAGGATGGTGAATAACATCTAGTCAGTGTTACTCTCTCTAGCAGAAGAAGGAAAATGCCCTGCGAAGGACTCAGCTGTGATCTATCAGCAGCCAGCAATGCAGGAGACACAGCAGGGGCCTTGTCAGGACAGGGAACTAAGTGACCGCCTAGAGCATCTGATTTGTTCTGTTCCTTCAAAAAAGTTCATTCTGTATGAAAAGAGCCCACAAAGTGTCCTAGAATGTTAGCTTTTTTGGAGAAATCTCTAGAAAGATTAATGGAAAACACCCTTTGCCTTGTCAGCTAGTCTCAAGAATACAAGTGGCTCCTATTTTTTCCCAGGTTCCTCTCTCTTCTACTAATTATTCTCAAGTTCAAGCATCTGTACTCCATAGGAATCACCTAGACTTACATGTATTATTACTTCATATGCTGGGAGAGATCATAATCAAGGGGCTGAAAACCCTCTTCACATTCCTAAGTTAGGCTGTAGTACTTGCCTATTTGCCATTAAAAACAGACAAGGAAATACCAAGAAATGGCCGTGAACTACTCAGAAGCCAGACCTTCTTCCCTGTCCCTTGTTGAATAGTAGCGGCTGTACTTTCTCCTGAAGATGAGTCTGTTATTCCTGCCAGTAGAAGAAATCCTGTGTTTATTGACCTCTCGTTGCTAGAGAAACCGAAAGTGACTTGGTGCAGGGAAGGTCTTAAAATTGAATGAGATTTCTACTCTAACCTCTCGCGGAGGATTCTCTCTCTGACAACTGGGAACTATAACTCACAGAGCATATAATATGGGTGCTCTTATATAGTGGGAACCTGATGTAAAATTTCTCCTTCAGTCAATGGGAAGAATGCTAAGTTCAAACACTCCTTTTTCCCCGGGTTTGTAGGGCCATGTATTCTATCTTCTGGGGAGTCATTGCCAAAACCAAACACTGAGTTAGTGTTTGTGATGTCTTTCAGAGTGGTACCACACTGGCCAGACATGACCTCCAATAGGGCACTTTCTGTCACCTCTTTTTCCACAGTGGCAGGAACAAAACCTAGGGCCTCACACACGCTAGGCAGGCGCCTCACTATTGAGTGACAAAACCTTAACAGTCACTTTTAAAAGGTTCTTCCATTACGTTCCCACACCAAATTTCCTTTGGAAATTTCCCATTCTACAAAAACTGTCATACTTTCTAGAGCTCATTTACAGGTGCTCATATCAAAGAAAAGATCCAATGTTTGCATATCTGTGATCTGTTTATTTCACTTAGTGTGTCCTCCAGGTGTATCCATCTGCACATAAATGAATGAATCTTGTCATTCTTTATGGCAGAATAATAAGGGGAAGGAATAAATATGATTCTGAAAGAAAAATAAAAGCATGTATATAGGGCATGGGGAGGTGTGGGTGGGTAAGGATGTGGGTATAAATGAGAATTAACTTGTGTCATATACTGGTACAAATTCCCCAGTGTTCTGTGTGATTGTGAGATGTATATAAAATGTACCAATAAAGAATTCAATTAAATAAAAAAATAATTATTCTGAGATAGACCAAAACAAAAGGTTCTACCATCTCTGTCGGGTCAGCAGAGGCTGGGGCATGAAATATAAACCAGGAAAGGTGGATGTCATCATTATGGACCCGCTGCTGGACTCCGTAAAAGAAGTTCCATTGCCTTGGCCTGGTGTGCTGCAGTATCGTATGCAGATGTGCCCAGTGCTTGGGCAGTTTTCAGATCATGGCATTGAAGAAGGATTTGTGGCATATAAGGCAGACTCTTATTTGGAATTTGTTTTAGTGCTGGTCAAGATAAATCACTGCTCCTGCTCAGGTGAAAGTGTCCAGTGTGATCACTGGCTGAGCAGCTGGTTGGTCTCTGTGAGGGATAGTGCTGAACTAAGTTTGGTTCTCAGTTGTTCATCAACCTGTCGTGTGTGGTAAATCAGAATAGGCTTATTGAGTGGACCAGAAAAGGTTGTTCTAAGGCTTTACAAATTAGTGTTTGTAGTAGGAGGATGGGGCAGTTATCAGAAATGTAATGAAGAAGAGGAAAGAACGGTTTGTGGAAGTCTCCTCAGCTGCCCAAGGTGGTAAGCCAGTGGCTGTAGTACAGTACTCAAAATACTATATATTCTGTTTTTGCCTTTTCATTTATTGTTTTGATTGCCTCTAATCTCTTAGATCCCTTTTTAAAGTATTTATTCTAATTTGTACATTACATAACATATATACAGGATATAATATACAACATGTAATGCTTACAGCATGGGGTGTTGGTACATGCGTATAATATATCTGAATTCTTCTTATATCTTTTTCCTTATGTCCTTTCTAACCCCCTTCATCTCTTGGTCCCCTTTTCTTTCTCCAAAAGATCTACCTTCTGATTTCCTATGATCTGTCTTTCATCTTGCTCTTTAATTTATTGATATTTTGGGGTTCTCATATAAGAGAAACCATGCCATATTTAAGGTTTCTTATCTGTTTTAATTCACTAAATATTGGTTTCAAGATCCATCTACTTTCTACAAGTGACTCAGATTTACCCTTCTGGGTAGCAACATGGTCCTCCATTATGAAGACTCATTTTCCTCACCTACTCATCTGTTGATGGGCACATAGGCTACTAGAAGAATTTAGTTGTTACAAATTACACCATTGTAAGAGTGGGTTATGCATGTATCATTGTAATAATAAGGTTTGAAATCTTTTGGGAAGATGCCTAGAAGGGAAATATTTGTCAAATGGAATTTCTAGTTTCTGTATTTTTTAGCAATCTCCACACTAAATTCTGTAGTGGTTGGACTAATTTACATTTCTAATAACAATATAGAAGGGTTTCTTTTTTCCTGAAGTCTTGCCAACATTTGTTATAATTTGATTTCTTGCTGATGGCTGTTTTTCTGGAGTAAGATGGAATCTCTGTTGTGTTAATTTACATACCCTAATGGTCAGGTGCTTATAGGCCATTTGCATTTCTTCCCTCTAGAAGTGTTCATTCAGTTGCCCTTTTTTGGCTCTCTTATTTTGGAGGAGGTCTAATTTCTTTTTTTAGTTCTTTATATATTCTAAGTATTAATCCTCTGTCTAAGGAGTAACTGCCAACAATTTTTCCCACTGTGTAGGTTGCATCTTAATTTTGACAGATGTTTCCTTTGCTGTGCATATTTTTTTATGTGATATAATCCCATTTGTCGATTCTTGATTTTTTTTTTGTGTGTGTGTGTGTGTGTGCAATTCATGTTCTTTTCAGGGAGTCACTGTATATGTTTATGTCTTCAAGAGTTGTACCTAAAATCTTCCAAAAGTTGTATTTCTGTTTTAGTATTTAGATCTATGATCCATTTTGATTCTAGTTCAGAAAACAGGTAGAATGTGGAAGAATATTCAATCTTCTGCATATAGGCAGCTAGTTTTCCCGCCATTTGTTAAGGTGACTACCCTTCCTCAAGCAGTGTAGGCTTTTCATCCCTTTGTAAAGATCAGAGATAGATTGTTAAATGTACATGGGGTGATCACATAACTTCTATTCTGTTTTATTGATCCGTTTCTTTTTGTGTCAATATCATACTGTTTTTATCACTGTAGCTTTGTAACATAATTTGAAATCTGTGATTGTGATGCCTCCTGGTTTGCTCTTGTTGTCAATAATTGCTTTTATTATTCTGGATCTATTTTAATTCCTAATAAATTTTAGAGTGTATTCTACATTCTCTGAAGAATGCTGTTGGTATTGTTATTGGAGTTACATTAAATGTATGTATCAGAGTGGTGGCTATTTTCCTTTTAAGACAAAAGAAGTTAATATATGAGTTGGTTTTGCTAAACTAAAACCTCAGCAGCATTCAGGCACTTTGTGATAAATAAGTTTTGGATTGCAGTTTAGGCACTTTGGCCTAAAGGGTTCCTCCTCACTGACAGATGTTTAAATAGCATGGCCATTTTGACAATGTCGGTTCTTCTTATTCAGAAACAGAGAATATCTTCCCATTTTCTGAGGTCCTCTCTGGTCTCCTTTTTTTAGGATATAGTTTTCATTATAGAGATCTTTCAATTCTTTTTCTAGGTCAGTTCGTATGTATTTAATTTTTCTGGAAGCTATTGTGAATGGTGTTGTCTTCCTCATTTCTTTCTCAATGCATTCATTTTTAATGTATAAGGATGCTATTGATTTTTGTGTGTGGATTTTGTTTCCCACTAACTTGCCAAAATTGGTTATTCATTCCAGGAATCTTTTGGTGGAAATTTTTAGGTGTTCTATGTAGAGGATCAAGTTGTCTCTTATAAGGGTACTTAACTTCTTCCTTTTCTACACATCCTTTATCTTACCTAATTATTCTGGGCAATATTTGAGTACCATATTGAACAGCCATCATTTCCCCTTTATATCATCCAGGCAATGAGCTGCCCTTAGGAATGGAACTGCAGAGTCAATCTAACTAAGCTTGCCTTAACCAAACTTTGTAAAGTTCACACAGTCACTCATCCATCACAACTGGCATCCTTTTCTTATTCTTGATTTTAGAGGAAAAGTTTTCAGTTTTTTTCTATTTCATTTGAAGTTGGTAGTGGGTTTGTCATAAATGGCTTTTGTCAGATTGGGATTAGGTCCTTCTATTCCTATTTTTCTTCAGGTATTTTTGAATCATGAACAGATATTGGAATTTACCAACTACTTTTTCTGCATTTACTGAGATGATCTTGTAATATTTGTCTTGATGTGTTTAAGTGATATATTTACTTTCTTAATTTATGTGTGTTGAACCATCTTTGCAATCCTTAGATGAATCCTGCTTGGTTGTAATTTATGATCTTTTCAATGATTTTGCCGCATTCTATTTGCCAGTATTTTGTTGAATATCATTCCATCTATCTTCATTAATGAGGTTGGCATATAGTTTTTTTTTTTAAGTTCAATCCTTGCCTGGTTTTGGAATCAAGGTAAATGCTATATTCCAGGAATGAGTTTGATAGTTTTCCATTCACTTCGGTTTCATTATAATAATGAACATTGGCATTGGATTGTCTCTTAGTTCTTATGGAACTGAATGTGAATCCATTGGGTGCTGGTCATATTTTAGTTTGGCAGGATTTTTTAATTACTTCCTTAATGCCTTTGCCTTTTATTGAATTGCATGAAATTAGTTCATGAGTTCGCTTACAATCTTAATTTCATTTTGCTCAATATTTGTCAATTTTCCAATTGGGAAGATTGCAGACAAACTTGGAATACTTCAGTAAATAATTTGGTGATATGCATTTTCTTCGCTTATAATTTTTGTAGTGATTTTATTGGTACATTTTATATGTGTACATTATAACCACATTCAACATTGAGAATTTATACCTATACTTGACACATCTTGCTTGGCATTTTTCCCGTTCCTCTGTCCTCTCTACAAACCCCCAATCTATATACATGAGCTTTGTTTCCATTTTTTTGTTTTTATCATTAAACGCATTGTTTCTCTTCTTTACTTTCCCCTACCCTCTCTTTCCTTTTCCATTTGAATGTTTTCTTCCCATTTCACAATACCTATCATACATTTTGAAATTCATTTATACCTTCAGTTTCTCATATTAGAGAAATAATACAGTATCTACACATCTGTGTCCTATTTATTTCTCTGATAGCATGTCTTTAGAGTGCATCCATTTGAGTATAAATGACACAAATTTATCATTCTTTATGGCTGAGTAATACTCCATGTCATATTTAAAAAGTCTTCTTTGTCCAGTCTCCTGTTAATGGGCATTTGCCCTATTACTAAGGTTTAGCTATTACAAACTGAGCTGGTATAAACATGGGTAGACAAATAGCACTGTCTTCACTTGTAAAATCAAGGTAAAATACCTATCATGCAAAGTTAGTATAGGGACTTTAAAAATGTAGTTTTTTAAGTTTATGTATATAATAAGTAGTCAATTTTTGCTAATCAGCATTTTAAAAATTAAAAAAATTACGTTATAGGTAAATAAGAGAAATATGGCTTTCTTAAATATGGTGCATGAGTTTGTAGACATCTGGCAAAATACAGATTAGACAGGCACATGAAATGAGTTTGGAGAATTGTGTTTCCTATCCTCCCTAGGAGTTTTCCTAGTAAGATATTTTTATTGATTGGCCTCAGGCTTTGTGTTTTATATTTTTATATTGAAATAGAATAATTTTGCATTTAGTTTGAGATGCCCTTTATTCTACCTTTTCACATTTTAAAATAATGTGTTCTGCTTTTAAAAGTTGTGCTTACTATAAACATTTCAAACACTAATATTCATACATTTATAGGAACATTCCTGCCTCACTCTGTTACCAAAAGATGACGTTAAATATTTATTTGTGGTCCTTATGTAATACCACGTGTCACATATGCATAGGTTTATATTTTTATGAATAGTAAGATCACATTATTTAGTATTTTTCATTCAAGATCTAAGATCATGGGGCTGAGCTCAAGCCTCAGGTCTTTGTCTATAATGTTAGGAGACAAATACTATTTACTTCGTGAACTTGCTTGAGTTAAATGAGAAACCTTTGTGACACACATACACCCTCTGTAAACCATTTATGCAAATTTATGTTATTCTAATTGTGTCATGCCTGTCATATCGCAAATAACAGCCTTTATCATTATTCTTTGCCTGAGATCCCCAAAGAGTGTTTTATTTCAGTGTTTTTCTCTCACCTCGTTATTGCTCAAAGAGAACAATGACTTGAAAACATCAGTTGAGTAAATACTGTATTATCATAATTACAATTTCCCTGAGAAAAGTGGCTTGCTGTTTGAATATTCAGCATCTTAATTACAATTTCCATAAGGAGTGTAGAACAGTTATTATAAACAACACAATAATCTCTTGGTCCATAAGGGGGAATAGATTATTAAGGGATTGTGGAGAGGGAAGTTGCAAAAGTCTGTGTTCTAATCAACATTCAGGAGTAGAAGGACAGGACCAGAGAATAAATTGTACTATCTTCTTTCAGTACTACTCTTACCTGAATTTAGAGAGAAACCTTATCCTGGTGGTAAGCTTTCATAGGTTGGTTAAGTAGAATGTAATTTTTCTTTTACATAATTTAGTTTTATCAGTTTTATTAAACATCCCCCTCTGTATCTATTCATTGGCATTCATAATTACTATACCACCAAGAAATTTTTAAAAGCAAACTATTTCAAAATATGAAAAGCACATAATATTTAAAAACAGTGGAAGGGGGAAAAGCTCATCAGGTATTTCTCCACAGTTAAATGCTTTTCCTTTGTCCAACCAAAATGGGTAAACGTGTTTAAAAAGGAAAGGAAAATGTCTTCTTCACTGCTTGCATTATTTTAATTAGCGTTATCTTAAATTTCTTTGTTTTCTTTGTATTTTTTAGGTAAAGTGAGAAAAGGCAGAACGCAGCTTCAAGGTTAGTATTTTTCATGAGCTCTTTAAATGTGTATCCTAAATAAGACAGTATAAAAGCAGCAAATTATCTTTAGCTTTTCACAGAGTTTAAAACATGATTATGTTTTTATTTTTTTCTCCTATGGAGGAAAATGTGCAACACAGATTTTCAACAGAAGACATTATAATACCTGAATACAATCACTGATTCAATCTTTAGTAAAATTGCGAGCTTGGGACTATTCAATATCTTTCCATTCATCCACTCGTCATCCCATCTATACACTATGTATGTATTTTTTTCAATGAGTGCCCTATCATGTACATGTTGTGTAGAAAGTCTTGTAAAATGACGTTCCTCTATTCATGTTTTGTTAGACGGACACTCATCAGATTCCCTATCTGACCCCTTTTTCAAGCATTTTTCTGGTATCTCAGCCAATAAACCTTCACCTGTTATCACAAGTCTTCAGTTTACTTTGCAGTGTCTGAAAAATGAGTAGGGTTTTTCCAGCAATGCCCAACTATATCTACTCTTGACCAGCTGGAAACTGTCAGTAAGATGAAAAGGAAATGGCTACATCTCTCATAACGGACTGCGTGATGTATTTGTGTGTGTGATGTATTTGTGTGTCAGTTATACTTACTGAAAATTCTAGATTGGTCTTGTTTTTTCTACCTTTTAAGTACTTTTAAGACTTTTTAATCAAGAAACATACGACTCTGTTGCCACTATAAATTTTAAAACAAAAAGGTATTAACTAACCAGGTAGCAGGCAGGATATAAAACTGACAGTCTTGGATTAAAGCCAATTTTATGGAAGACAGTGACCAAAACTTTTCTACTGAACAAGAATTGGTAAATCAAGATTAATAGAGTACTTCTTAACCTGATTTAAAATGGATAAATATTGTATGAATTTAGGTGGTTGCTTCATTGGCTTATTTTAATAAACAGGCATACGTACACTCATAAAAGATGTCTAAATTTTATTACTGTTTGATCTTCATTATTTTTTTAAACAGTCTTGTGGTCCTCAACAAAATATTCTCCTCTCAAAGGAGCTTTCAGAAACATTAACAGTCATAATTGGGAAGGGATCCCCATAGCTATTGTTCTTCCTAATTTAATTTAATATAATACGAAACAGCCTAAATCACTCCATCAATCAACATATGTAATTGAAATACGGGAGATAGTTTGTAGCGAGAAGTTGGGTTCTGGAATCCAATTGCCCGAGATATAATTCGGTTTGTCTGTGTGTCTTGGGCCAATTATTAGCAACTGTAACCCTTGATTTCCTTCCTTGGAAAATGAAAGAAGTAATAGTACATGCCCTATAAGATTAGTAGGAAATAAAAGACATGATGTACTTTAAGTTGCTTTGTCATATTGTAAAAATGCCATTAAAATTTACTTCTACATAAAAAAAAGGGATTCACTGGACGTCATCTGCTACCCTTACTATGGTGACATATATCGTTACTGTTGGCAGCATCACCGGGGACCAGCAGTGTCTTCAGGTCTCAGGAATAAACCTCCTTCAGGGGCTGTTTCTAACATCCCACCAAAACATTTTTATTCACTAAACAGGAAGAATTTGTTCCATGTGAAAATGTAAATCAGCAAAAGGAGCAGGATGGGAAATCCAAGGGATCTTCTGGGGGAAGTCTGTTGGCTTTTGTGAGTTCACATTGTGCCCAGGTACCAGTGTGGGTGAAGAAAGCAGTGCTTGTTGGGTTGAAACTGGAATTGACCTTAGAATAACATGCTGATGTGCAGAGTGGCAGCAGCTGCTTTTTATTACTAGAGGGTATGGTGAGCCCAGAGACATGGGCGTCCTGTTTTGTTTGGCCTACTTGAATGAGGCAAAATCCATCTGATTGATGGTATGGGAAAAGGAGATTTCCAGGCTTCAAAAGCTACTAGATTATTTCCAACACCTGTTGGGTAGCTGTGTAAGAATGTTTGCTCAGAGCTCTGTGACATCTCTCTGCCAGTGAAGGAAATGACATCTAAAATTCACTTTTTGCCAGGCATAATCCCAGCACTCAGGAGGCTGAGGTAGGAGAATGGCCTTGAGTTGGAGGCCAGCCTGTGATTCATTGTGATTTCAAGGCCAGCCTGAACTATACAGTATGACTCTATGTCAAAAATAAATCAAAATAATAAAAATTAAAAAGAAAAAAATAAATTGCAGGTCTGCAGGTTTAGCTCAGTGGTTTCAACACCTGTGTAGCAAGCACAAGGTCCATGGTTTGATCCCTGGTAACCACATACAATACCAGGCATAATGACTAAGCAATCAGTACCATCCACCACAACATGAGGCATGGTGGCTCATGCCTGTTATCCCAGCACTTGGGAGGCAGAGGCAGGAGGATTGCTGAGTTCAAGGCTTGCCTGGGCTACATAGTGAGCTCAGGGCCAGCCTGAATTACAAAGTGAGACCCTGTCTAAAAAAAAAAGTAGTGTAGCTTTGTTCAGTGCTCCATGATAGATGAGTATGTTTCAAATCTTAGGTTGTAAGATCAATTTAGTAGATTGTCATCAGAGTGTTATAAAAATGAAAAGAAACAGAAATATGAATCAACACAGCAAAAGAAATTGCCATATATATTATAACTCAAGTAAGGCGAGGTAGCTCCATAATTTGTAACCTGGTTTGTGAGATAGCAAATTCAACCTGAGTTTCTGTGTAAGTACACCTAGACGAAGGAACTGTGTAATCCTTCAGAGACAGTGTCACAGTTGGATGTATGTATCCAATATTCAGAAGTCCTATTCTCCAAGGAGGTGCAGCCTTTTTCCAGGCGACATGGGCAGAAGCCCCAGGAATGCGGCTCAGGATAACTGCTCTGTGCTCTCCAATCCGGAAGAGTCTCAAAGATGTTACTCATGAGAGAGCAGCGTCCACCATGCACTTCAGCCTGCACCTTGGCCTTATGCTTCCTAACCTCTCTGACACTGAAAAATAAGTATCTGTGTTTTATATACTACTGGCTTGATGCCATGTTATTCTTCCAGTCCAAATGGATTTAAACCAGGCTTCTCACCTATAAAGATCTGAAATATCACTGAGTTGAAATGGAGCTATGATTTGCACACTGGAGTCCAGAGCTGAATAGTAATACTTACCTCCCATCCTTGAAAGTTCAGTGCCATCATAGAGAAATTAAAAGAGGAAATAATTTTGATAGCTCCAGATCCCCTAAATAAAACACCAAAATATTTGAAGAGGTCCAATTTTGAAATTACCTAGAACACCCAGTCCATTCCTCTATCTTATCATCATTCAGCCATTTATGCATGCTCGATATGAATGTTTACCATAATGCATTAGCTACTATAAGTATATTCATTCTTATAGGAATCAAAGATATATAGATACAGATGTATTTCATTTGTGGATGATGTTAGTCTTTTTATTTTCTTCAGGTAATAAAATCCATTCTCATAGAGATAGCAATCCTAAGCCATGGAGCAGACTCTAGCCAAACAGGGGCCACAGTCATGTTTCTTATCTCTCTCCTCGCCATGGGCATCCCAGTCTGGTCAGTAAGGAAGTCAGGAGATAGAAACTGTTCCCCAGACAGTGATCTGTATTGTCTTGTTGTCTGATATATCCTTAGAGGGACAAAGTCTATGTTGCTAAATTGTCTAGGCCAGGCTCAGACTCACGATTCTCCTGCCTCAGCCTCCCAGAGTACTGGTAGTACAGACATTCATCAAGATGTCCAGTTGTATGTGCCATTTTTAAGTATTTCTCACACCTTCTTACTTACCTGAATATCTTATGAAGTCCCTGAAGGCAGTCATTTTTCTTTACTTTACCCATTTTTATAAGGTTCTAAGTAACTGTGGGGAAAACTTGTTTTGATTCTATCTTAGAAGAGCATTCAATTTCTGTCTCTCTTCTGTGGAAGAGCCAGAAAAAAAATATTGAAAGAATCATTCAAATAGTTTCATTTAGGGCTGGTGATGAAGTGCTAGAGCGCCTGCCTAGGATGTGAAAGACCATGAGTTCCTTCCCGAGCACAAGAAAATTTAAGAAAAGGCTGGACTTGCTTTAGTGCAATGCTGGCTTACCAGCTAGACCACTGGTGAGCTGGTGACTGTGGAGGACAGCTACTGGAAATGAGAACGGACTCTCGGGAGACAGAAGGAAAGGCCCAAGGCTAAGCATTAGAACGGAGGCATTGAGCGTGGAGGGCTGAAGGTTTTTAAATACTCAGGAAAAGTTATAAAGGAAACTAATTACCTTCTTATTAGAGATTCCAGGTCTAATTTCCTTTGTCCTTCTTGTGTATTCAAAAAGAAGATGTAACTGTTATTTCCATGTCAGTGGATGGAGAATTCAGAAAAACCAGAATCAATTCAGGAAAATTAATTAACCTACCAATTCACATATAATAATTCATGAAATTAAAAATGGGATAGAAACATCATTATTTTTTAATTTAAATCTTTATTGGTACATTATATATACACATCATGATTACACTCAACATTGAGAACTTGTATCAGTATATGACCTGACTTAATTCTCATTTTCCCCTTCCCTGACCACCCTAAAACAAAGCACAAGCTTTGTTTCCTTTTTCTAACCATCAGATTTTTTTTCCTTCCTCTTATGCTTACTCCTAAACCCCATTTCCCTTCGAATATTTACTATTTCACAATAGCTATCATGCATTCTAGAACTCATTTACATCTTCAGTTTCTCATACCAGAAAAAGGATACGATATTTACACATAACATCATTGTTAAATAATAATTACAAACTAATTTCTAGACCTGAAATGTGGACTTTGAGCTTTAAAGGACTCAGTTGTACTCTCAAGTTTAAATGGGTTGGAGGGAAGTCATAAAATTTCAGAATGGAAGATAACAGCAGCATCTTGTAGGCTTACAGAAAGAGAAGAGTCACCTAGGACTAAGAAACAGGATAGGTTCTACCTTCTCAAGGTCAGCTCTTCTCAAGGTCCAGTTCAGGGGACCAGCGCCCTCAAAATCCAGCGCGTTCACGGAGAAAAAAGGAGAGATGGGACTAAGACAGTGGGTCAGCACTGTAAGGAAAAAAATTGTCTCCCTTGCCAGAGAAAGGCTGTCTTGCACTTCTGTTTGTACAGCGCCCCCTAGTGAACAACTAGGGCGACAGAGCCGCTGCAGTAAAAGTAGTACTTAGGTTGCAGGAGGACCGGAAGGAAAGGGAAGATGTGAGCAGTGCGTCTACACATACTAGGAGATTTTCAGTTCCCTGCAGGACAATTAGAAAATGATTAGTGATAGATTCAGAGAAATCCTGCAAGTCATGAAACAGAGTTATTGAACTTGCAGGGAAGATGGAAATAAATAGAATATTCCATCATTCAGCTGCGAATATTAACAGCACTCTGAACACTCGATTTAAGCAAGGTCCTAATTTAACTCTATAGAGAAGGGAAAGATGTGTTTCAAAGAAAAAGTTTTAAGAGACAAAAATCTTCATATTCCGTGTGAGAAATTCTCTGGTAGTGTTCATGTATGTGTTTTAAAGAAAGCTTATTATCAAAATAAATAATTATAAGAGGTAAGAGTAGAAATGAGAAATATATTAACTTTTTTAAAAAATATATTTATTGGTACATTGTATATACAATTCTTGATCACACTCAGTAATGGGAATTTGTACTACTATATGACACAATTTAATTCTCATCTTTTTCCTGTTCCCCTACCCATCCCAAAACCCTCCACCCCCTAAATACGTAAGTTTTGTTTCCCTTTTTTATTACCATCATGTTTTTTCTTTCCCCTCATTACTTACCACTCCACATTTCCCTTTGAATATTTTCTATTTCTCAATATCCATCATACATTCTAGAACTCATCATCTTCAGTTTCTCATAGAAGTATATTAACTTTTGATCACTAACATAATGCCTAACTTACAGAGATGTCTCTGTCTCTCTATCTCTGTCTGTCTCTCTGTCTCTGTCTCCCACCCTCACTCCCTCTCTCTCTCCTTTTCTCTCTTTCTGTACCAAGGTCTGAACTCAAAGCTTTCACACTAAATTGCATCGTCAGCCCTTTCAATAGTCTTCACTTTTGAAACAAGTAAAGATCTCACTATGTCGATGAGTTGCTCCCAGCTGGGCTTGACTTTGCAGTCCTCCTGCCGCAGTCGCCCAGGGTGCTGCAACAGCGCTCACCGTGCAGACAGCTCACAGGTTTTGGAAACCCAAAGCCCAGGGTCAGGCAGCCACACTGGTTGGCCCCTGCTGAGGGCAGTGACACGTCAGACCAGAAGTACGTGTGTGGGATACCTTACATTCTAAAGCAGGGTGCTACAGAGGTAGGGCCTGCAGTCCTGGGCTCATGCCCCGCAGGGACTCAGCCCTGCCATGAGGGCTAAGCTCTCTGAAGTTCTGCCACCCTCAGCACAATGATAGTGGGCATCAAGACTTTAATCTCAGTGCACCATTCAGATGGACATTCACTCAGATTTCATGTAAGCCAAAGCAAGAGAAATGAAGCAACTTATTGCTTATTGGATTTTTCTTACTAATACAATATTACCACATCATCACAGTGTTAATTGCCTTTTAAAATTATGAATTGGGCTGGAGATTTAGCTCGGTGGTTCTGGCGCCTGCTTAGCAAGTGCAAGGTCCCTGGTTTAATCCCCGGTAACCACATACAACACCAGGCATGGTGACTCACGCCCACCCTCAATCAGTACCACATACCACAGTGTCGGGCTTGGTGACTCAAGCCTGTTATCCCAGCATTCAGGAGGCAGAGCCAGTAGGATTGCTGAGTTCAAGGCTTGCCTGGGTTGCATAGTGAACTCAGAAACAGCCTGAAATACAAGCAAGACACTGTCTCAAAAAATATATATATATATATGAATCTCTACTCTTTTTAAATAACAAAGCTAAGTGTAAATATGTTGAACATGAACATTATAATTTGTTCTAGTTTTCAATCTTGACTTTATAATTTGCTTTGGGAAAAGCCACTTATTTTTGTCAATTTTACTCATTTGTGTATTTGTTGGACTTTATCTGCCTTTTCTCTTAAAGGAGCTATTAAAGGTAAATAATATTACCTTAATATGTGACTTACAGAAGTAAGTACTACAATATTTGTTTTCATTTCTCCTTCGTAGGAGTGAAAGAAATGTTAGTTGTATTAAAATACTTGAAGGCATCATATGAGGAAGACAGATATAATTTGGCCTGTGTTTCCAAGGGATAAAAAAAGACAAAACACTCAAGGAAACACTCCTAGCTCAATATAAAGAGAAACACATCTTTCAAAAAGCACAAGTAACCGCTGGGTTCTTGCATGTAGTCTTTCAAACACATGTGAAGATCACACAAGGGAGAAATATATGGGTCATGCAAGCAATTGATAGATAAAGCAATGATCCAGGTCCTTCTTTTCTATAACAAGGGTAATGTTATGCCCCACTTCAATCCCAAATTCTAAAATTCCTAAGAAGAGCAAGCTGTAATCATTATTTTGGTAGCTACAGAGGTTACTAAGCAAAGCAATAGGCTTTGACTGTTTAAAGCATGTTAGGTATATGTACAAAAGAATTAAATGACTCATATCACAGTGACATTTGTGCACCCATGTTCATAGCAGCTCAATTTGTGATGGCTCAATCTTTTTTTTAATTTAATTCTTTATTGGTACATTTTATAGACAACACACAATCACACTCAATATAGGGGAATTTGTACCAGTACACGACATGTTAATTCTCATTTTTAACAATATCCCTACCCACCCCACAACCTCCTACTCCCTATATATATGTGCTTCCTTTTTCTTTTTAAGTCATGTTTATTCTTTCCGTTCATTACCTTCCCCTATCACATTCTCTTTGAGTATTTCGTATTTCACAAAATCTGTCATATAGTCTAGAACTCATGTACATCAAGAGGTTCTCATACCAGAGAAAAGTCATGGTATTTACATATCTGCGAGCTATTTATTTCACTTCCTAGTGTACCCTCAAGATGTGTCCATTTGCACATAGATGAATGAAACTTGTCATTCTTTATGGCAGTGTAATACTCCATTTTATTTTATTTTTTTTTAAGCAAATCTTCTTTATCCAGTCTCCAGTTGATGGGCATCTGGGTTGTTTCCAAGATTGGGCTATCACAGTCTGAGCTGCAATGAATATGGATGCACACATGTCCTTATGATACAATTCTATTAATTCCTTTAAGTATATTACTAGCAGGGGAATAGCAAGGTCAAATGGGACCTCTAATCCTAGTTTCCTGAGGAATCTCCACACTGATTTCCACAATAGTTGCACAAGTCTACACTTACACCAACATAGAAGGGTTCCTTTCTCCCCACAGCTTCGCCAGAATTTATTGCTGGTTGATTTCACAATAGCATTCATTATTTGTGTAGTGAAATGAAATCTCGGTGTTGTTTTCAATTCCATCTCTTGAATGACCAATGACGTTGTGCATCTCTTCATATCCTTTGTGGCTGCTTTAACGTCTTCCTCTAAGTGTCTGTTCATTTCAGATGCCCATTTTTGAATTGGGTCTTTAAACTTGGGGGGACTGACTTTTTTAAGTCCTTTATATATTCTAGATAGACTTTTATCTGAGAAATAGCTAGGAAAGATTTTTTTCCCATGTTGTTGGTTGTCTTTTAGCAGTGCCAGTGACTTCTTTTGCTGTGCAGAAGCTTTTTAGTAGGATGAGATCCCACTTGTTGATTCTTTCTGCTAGTTCTTGTGCTATAGAGGTTTTGTTCATGAAATCTCCGCCTAAGCCAATGTCTCCAAGAGTTCTACCTAACCTGTTTTTCACCAGTTTTATTGTTTTTGTTTTAATATTTAAGTCTCTAATCCACTGTGATTTTAGTTTAGTACATGGTGAAAGAGATAGGTCCAGGTTTAGTTTTGGGCAGGTTAAAGCCCAGTTTTTCCAGCACCATTTGTTAAAGAGGCTGTCTTTCCTTCATTGAGAATGTTTGGCTCCTTTGTCAAAGATAAGGTGGCTTAGTGTATCTAGAGTAGTTTCTGGATCTTCTAGTCTATTCCACTGGTCCTCAGGTCTGTTACTTTGCCAGTACTATGCAGTTTTTATCACAGTGGCTTTATAGTACAGTTTCAAGTTGGAGATTGTAATAACCCCTGCCATGTCCTGGTTTCTTAGAATTGCTTTTGCTATTCTAGGTCTCTTGTGGTTCCAGATTACTTTTTTGATTATTTTCTCTAGCTCTGTGAGGTATGGTGATGGGATTTCAATCAGAATTGCATTGAATCTGTATATTAGTTGTGGGAGTATAGCCATTTTGATGATGTTGGTTCTCCCTACCCAGGAACAAGGGCTGTCTTTCCATTTTCTGATGTCCTCTTCTATCTCCTTTTTCAGAGACCTATACTTTTCGGAGTAGAGGTCTTTCACCTCCTTTATTAGATTGATTTCTAGATATTTCATTTTTTTGGATGTTCTTGTGAAAGGGATTGACTCACCAATTTATCTTTCAGTGAGTCTGTTGTTTGTGTATACAAAGGCTACTGATTTTTTAGCATCGACCTCGTACCCAGCTACAGTACTAAATTTGACGATTAAGTCTAGCACTCTTTTGATTATGTTATGGCTAAATCTTGGAAACCACCCAAATGCTCATCTACTGGAGACTGGATAGAGAACATGTGGTTTTTCTATAAAATGGAGTATTACTCTGTCATAAAAATGATGAGTCATTTATACTCAAATGGATGTACCTTGAGGAATACTCATAAACAAAATTAATAGGTCACAGATATGTAAATAGCATATCTTTTCTCTGGTATGAGAAACTGAAGATGTAAACGAATTCTAGGTTATATGATAGATATTGTGAAATAGAAAATATCCAAAGGGAAAAGGGTTGGGGTAAGTAACGAGGGGAAAGAAAAAATGTAGGGGAAAGAAAAATGAACTCCTAAATAGGTAACGAAGTTCCAGCAGACCACCCTGCACTTCCTGTGGCTCTGTCTTCTCCCTGTTCCCTGTTTTGCTTTCCTCCAGCTCCGTTCCACCACCTGCCGGCTCCCATCCAGCACCTCTGTGGTCATCCTTCCCCCCAGGCCCACTAGAGCCCCCTCCAGGAGATCAGTGCGGCTCCAACAGCTGTGTGGTGCTTTGCTCTCTATACCACGTCTGCACCCCAGAGCCAAGGATTAGCTTTTGTCTAGTTAATTGGACCCTCAATCTTTTGAAAATTCATTATAGACTTTTTAAGATGACACACAGTTGTTCACAATCGGATCCAGGCGGCACTTGGAACATCCTGTCCTGCTCTTTCCCCTGCCAGGCCTCATGTACTCTGACTCCACTGAACCTCACGAACTGTCTCCTAACATCATTCCTTTCTTTTCTCTCTCTGGTACACACTGGCTTGGCCAACACAGGTATCTCCTGTTCCTCCTCTGTGAAGCTTGCTTGCACTCACACTGAGGAATGATGTGTGTTCCAAGACCCCACTCATACTTTCATCTATCAAAGCTGTTAACATATCGTTATAATTTATGTCTTTGTGAGTTTATCTTCTTTACTTGTTTCCCAAATAAAGCCATCCTATTCCCTCATGGTGCGCATGCTTCCTACCACAGTGTGTAGTTACCAGCAGGAACCCAGGAAATGTTACTTCGGTGAATGAAATAAATGAGTGAATGGGAATGTGCACGATAGTGTTTGCCTTTTTAAACAGCGCGTCTATGGGATTAGTCATTAAACAGAAAGCTACAGTAGGCATCTTGCACATCTGGACGATTGTAATGCAAAATATTTACTGAGGAGGCAAACCATTTCTTTTTCTTGTTGAAATATAAAAGAATTTTTGTTTCAAGGAAAATTGCATTGGGAAAAAATAACTGTCTACGGTACAAGAGACTAAGTTTATATCGTCCAGGACATTCTCTTGTCTTTTTATATTAGGAGAGTGAAGAAGATTTAAACCAAGCAAAGCGTGATGATGTTTCCAGACAGCTAATAAAGAGAAAGATTAAGGAGCTGTATAAAATGGCAGGCGCCTCAGCAGATTCCATGTCTTATACATTAAACACACAATAAAGTGATGCTGTTTCCTGAAGACCACCAAACATGTTTGATGTCAGCTTCCACAGCAGGGCGCCATTTTGACTGTGCTATTCATCTTACCTTGTATCCCAGTCAGAAAGCAACACAGAACAAATAAAGCAAACTACACAAGGTAGTACTTGGAGCAGAGATGGCATCTGATGCCAAGCCACACCAAAAAGAACAGAGCATTATACCCAGTCAGTCATTTGGAATGAACCCTTTGTCTTTGTAGAATGGACTTTTATGTCCACTTATGTGAAACACCTCAGAGAGTTCAGTGAACTACGTTCAGTGGTTCCTTTAGCATGACAGCCTCCTAGGAGAGCTGATTAGGACCATAGCAAGTTACAAGAGAAGTAAGTCAAGTTGCTGTTTAACTTGGTAAACTGTATGCCCCTGGGGGGACAGTCCACTTCAATATAAGAGCAAACAGGAAATATTTCAAATGCACAGACTTTGTGAAAATAATTATAATAAACATGTGCTCTTTTAAGCTTCCTTCACCTGATAGGCAACATCACACCATCTTGAATTTGGAGACAGAGTCAATGCTAAAACTTAGTGTTAATATGGGCTAGAGGGTAAAACCGGGAGGTTTTACAGTATAGAAAGATCTGAGTTGGAAAAGGAGAAAAACATATTCTAAATACCTGCTGTGTGATGAGTATTGTGCTGAGTCATTTATAAAAGTATATACTCATGTATACTTGTCTAATTTAAATAATACATTAGCAAAAATATCAGTATACATAGTATGAAACTATTCTTGTATTAGTCTAAAATGTTTCAATATTTTATCAAAATATCAGTATTTCATAGAAAACCAACTTAAAGTCTATAGAAACATGTACTAGTTTATAGAAAAATCACTCAAGTGTTCCTAATATAATATTTAGTTTAATTTCAGGCTTAGAAAATAAAGGTTTAGGAGGTAATTCTAGGAGTCCAAATTCTTTCTAGAAGAGGAAACAGAGCTGATAAAAATTCATATAAGCTCCCTGCTCTCAATATGTATAAAATGTTGCCTGAAATATTTCTGCCACATTACTTGTCATGTAATTAAATGTGTTCATTGGTTTAAATTTACACAAAAATAATTCTCAATCTCAAAATTTCTGAGGAACATAGAACAGAAATTTTAGGAAATAATCATGAAGACAATTGTAGGAACTTCAAATGTACAATTTGCTTGTAATACAAGATTATTTATCTCAAATGACTATGTACATGTAGTCCTGTCTTACTGCCTAATTCTCATGACTCCTGACTTAAGGATGTTTAATTGTGAGTTTGTCAAAGTACACATAATGAAGTTCTTATGTTCCATACTTCGTACTATGTGAGTTTCTTCATCTATCTCATGGTGTCTCATGGTGTGGTAACTACCTAACAACTTACTATTAGAGGTCAAAGAGAAATCAGATGCGTGTATTGAATTAATTCATACATGCCAGCAGACGGATCACTCACTGTTTCTTTTCTGGTAAACAGGTGCTAATTCAGCCTCATTTCTGATTTTATTGCATTATGATCTTCCTTTACCTTATTTATTCTGGTTAATTCTGCTTTCCAATAGGGTTTTATGTTATGACTGTCTCACTACTTTTGATCTCATTGTTAGTACAGCATGGGTCTACTGATGAACTCACTTCATTTGAATCCCAGTTTTCCACTTACTTGTATTTATTTGTACAACTCGCTCAAAATTACTAAACTTGAATTTCCTCATCCATAAAATAAAGGGTGCATTCTATGGGTTTTATGAATATTATATAGAATAATCTGTTTATTATCCTTGACTTGCAATAGATTCACAATCGGAGTTATTACAATGACTATATAATTATACTCAGATTGAACAAGATATGTGAAAGTAGTTT
>PVIC010005497.1:0-57617 GCA_004025085.1 Thryonomys swinderianus
CCCCCCCCCCCCCCCCCGGGCGCGCGTCCCTACCTCCTCCTCGCGCTCCTCCTTGCGCCGCTGGAACTGCCAGAAGACGCGGGCGCGCAGGGACTTGGGGCTGCACTCCAGGAACGTGCTGCTGTTCTCCACGCCGTAGACCAGCCGCTCCTCCAGGCTGCGGCCCTGCGGGTTATCTGCGGGCGGGGAGCGCGTGACACAGTGCGGCCCGCGCGGCCGGGAGGAAGCCTTGGGGCCGCGGGCACTGCGCCCGGGGGGGAGCTCTGGAGCGCTGCGGCCGCGGGAGCCGCCGGGGGCACTCGTGGAGGCCCCGGGGCCACCGCAGGCGGGAGCCGCCCCGCGACCGCTGCCGACCCGCCGTCCCTGCCCAGCAGACGGCGCCGGCGCTCCGTGCCCGGCCTGCCCTGCGCTGCCCTCCCGCCGGGTACCGCACTGGGCCTTGGAGAAGAGGGGCCTGGCTAAGAAGTCATTCTTGCCTTTTTGTCTTCTCATCTATCAAATTAAATTCACCCGTCAATAATATTGATCTAGCGTGTCAGAGGAGGCGGGGTCCGGGGAGCGGCCTGGCCGTCGGCGGCCCCGCCACAGGCCCCGAGGGGCGGACGTCCGTGCCGGGAGAGGCCTGCGGCGCTCGGAAGGAAGACGCGCACCTCTCACGCAATGTGGTTTCGACCGTCCTTATTTTAAAGTGACGCATATTTTATTAATTTGAAGAATTGGTCTATGGAATACGGCAGGGTATATAATAAAATACAGCCATGCGAAGGCCTATTTCCTGATTAAGTTTCTATTATTCTATCCTTTCCGCAACCTCCTTCAGCGTGGTAACTGAAACAGCTCAGATCAGAAGGACAACACAAGGACGGAGGTGAAGCTCGTTTAGAGAACAAAATGCCGTGTTATCTCGTATAATCCTGTTTTCATTACGACTTCCTGTGCAATCTGGAACTCATTACATTAATCTAGAAAATAATAAATACATTTCACATGCGTCGGAAGCCGACCGTGCAGACAGATGAAACCATTTTGCTTTCTCCTTCGAACTCAGCGGGGCTCTTCATGTACCATCTCGGCCCCCATCGCTGGCCGCCCCGGGAGGGTTTTGCTCTCGTCGTGCTCGGCCGAGCCAGGACTGGCTGCCCTCGCCGCATCCCGCTCCCCGAGCCCGGATTTGCTCGGTCCCTGCCGGCGGCCCAGGCCTGCTCTGCGCTCGCTCGGCCGAGCTGCCTCGGCTCCTTCGACACCCTGGGTCAGGCTCAGAGGCCGTGTCTCACCTGCCTGCGGCGCCACTTCTAACGCGTGAAGCGGGTGTCTTTTTACTGCAGTGACCAACACCCTGAAAACAGCACAACCCGAGGAATCACTGCAAAAAAAGTACCAACCACTCACGGGTCCTAAGTCACAGCCTTTTAGAAATACTGGAGATGTCGATCCTGTGTGTCAAGGTCCGTGGTGACTATGGAGCTTCTTTCCCCAAAGAGCCGTCGGTGTGTCTTACACGCAGCGCTGGCGCTGGGCTCCTTTGTGCACAGCCCAGAGGGCGCGGAGCCGCTGTGCCTAACGGGACTGGGACGCTGGCCGAGGCCCGGAGCGGCCTTGGGAGCGACTGTGAGTCACCCGGGCCCCTTCGCAGAAGCTGCAGCTACTTCTGCGTCTCTCGAGGCTTCCACTAAGGCGAACTGGTGCGCGGAGACTCCCCCTCTCGGGGTAACACCGTCCGCACCGCCTCTCTCGGTACCCGAACTGTAACATATCTGGCCGGCGCCGGAGGAAAACTCAAACTGAGGCACGAGCACCAGGGGGCGCTTGGCCTCTCCTGCCCGCAGAGCCCCGCCTCCCAGGCCTGCTCTTCTCACGTAGAAATTTATAAAAATGGACTGTCTCTCACCTGACCTGTTTAAATTACTATCAAAATTCACAGAAATGATCACCGTTCTCAGACATAAAACTCTGTCGATATCCTTCACTACAGTAGCCAACAGCACAAAAGAACAGCGTGCCTCCAGGAGGACAGGATGCGGCATAATGTAATTGGGTATATTATTTTGAAAATCACTGTGAGAAGTCTTTCAATTGATCAAAGGAATCTGGTTTGTGAACCTTTCTGACTGTGCTGAGAAATCTTTCACTCTTCATTTTCCTTTTTAAGATCTTTCCTAGTGGCAGAAAACTTCCCCTGATTACCAGAAAAAAAAATAAAGAAAATGAAAAAAAGCCAGCTGAAGCTGTCTTACATTCAACGTCCAATCTCATGCCCGACTTTCCTCGTGGAATCCGGTTTAACAATAAACTTACACCAAGTTGCTTTTACTTTACTGCAGTGGGTCCCACGCTTGCCCACAAGCACCAGCCTCTCGCTCGCCTGAATGGAATGACCGCACCTGGGAGGCTGACTTCTCACGCGGGGCTCCATCCGTCTCTGTGGTGACTCTCTGGCCAATGCCTTAACGTCCTGTTTTCCCCGAGCTGATCCCTCCTCTGTGCTTTCCTCCAAAGAGAGGCATTTCGAGTGATGTCTGGTCACGGTAACGCCAGTCATGCTCAGTTCCGAGGTGCGGCTGTGCTTCTTTGCTTAGCGATCACCCCTATTTCGTGTTTGTTCGGTTCTGCCACCACTGGTCACAGTTAAAATCAACTTTTCACTGGGTACAGTGATTTCTGTTAATTTTTCTGCAACAGTGTCTACCATCAGCAACTTTTAATTTACGACCAGAACTTTCAAGTAGGATGACCTCAGCCAGACACACCCACCAGTGTGCACTCAGGCCTAATTACTGCTAAACCGGAAACCCTTAATTTTTCTCCATGCGACACCCATGGACAGATGTCTAATAAAGGAAGCTGCTTTATAAATAATATCATCCCCACTGGGACCTGTTCCATCCCAACCACTTTCACAAAGTTTGTACAGTATAGGAAACATTAGTAAGACAGTTTCTTCTCTCTCCAAAAAACCTTTCTCAAACAAATGCAATATTTTGATTTTTGCCTGTTAGCCTGCTAGGGTTCTTTACTGTCAGCTTCCCGCTTTATTAAAGCAACAGCTCCACATAGAAATGGCAGCAGAGAGGAACTTTCTGCTAAGTGTTTTTCCAGGAATATAATTTTATACAGTAACCTAATTTAAACCTTAAGGTCAACTGAGGAGATAGCATCGATTAAAGATTTCATGAAGGGTGTGACATTTTACACACTCAAGGTGAGTGTGAACCGGAGTCTCCCTCAAGATCAGGGATGGCAGAGCTTTAGCAACTCAGCCCGACGGGGGCTCCGGCCTCCTGCGTCGGGACCGAAGGCTGAGGGGTCAGTGGAGAACCAGCGAGTGACAGCGCTGGTGGGCCCGTTGCCTGGAGGCCTGTGCCCGCCCGCGTGCCGCCGCGGTCGGGGAGTGGACTCCAGCGCCTCCTGCTGGCAGCGCCCGCCGGCATGGCTGTGTTGACGTCGCGGTATGCGGAGCACCGTGCCCCTGGAGTTGCACTGTTTCTCCACGTTCACCATCCGGAATGGTTTCTCTGGACTAGTTTTCTAGGGATGTCGACATTCTCCTGCACTTCTGATTCGTCTTGAAAAGCATTGGATTTTGTGATCACGTTTCTCCTATCTACCGGCTGGAATTAAAAGGACAGACAGGTGGTGTCAATCCTTGGTAGATTCTTGACCGGTACAGGATGCTCTTGCTGTGTGGCTAGTTCTGTTCGCGTATTTGCTCCACCTCTGGGGCATTGTCATCTGTCACCCTTGTTTATTTGTAATCAAGGAATGCAAATTGTCTTAGACACATTACTAGAGCAAGTTCAGATACTCTAGACATATATGACACCTTTAATATAGTTCTTATTCTTAAATGTACATAAAATATGAACACAGTATAGGACACAGTAATAGCTCTACACATATCAGGCGACTATTCTTATTCTTGTTGTTGTTGTTGCAATGTGATAGCTTAAACTATTAATTCAAACTCAAAATTCCTCACTGAGGTCCTCATTTCAACCAATCATGAAGTCTTTCCCAACTTTACGCCACATAATCAACAAAGACAACATTTCCTCTTCAGGAGATTCCCATGTCCTCCTACTGCACAGAGTCTCACTGGTTACAACTCTCCTTAAGCAGAACATCCTTCCTGAATTTCCACAACCTTCCACGAAGGTGATCTGAAACCCTTAGCGGGTGTTTGCCAATTTAACGGTTTTAAAGGCTGAAATTTCATGTAACTGTGGGAGAGTTAGTCATGATTACATAAAGGAATGGTTAAAAGTTTCATCAAGGGAAAGGGGTGGAGGTTATAACCCTGATCATGACAGAAACCTCCCTGAACTGCTATCCACACAAGCACTTGCAGTTTCTTAGGTTTAATAATTTTACAACAGCTGACCGTAATGCGCCGACAGCAGCCGACGATTAGTCGCATATACTACAAATCCGAAATTCCAAATATGGAGAAAAAAGAGATCTGAGGGCTTGTGAATGTCCCGTCAGATCTCAAAGGAGGCTACACCACGACAGGGCTATGCTGTTGATTTCTGGAAAGAAACAATCTTGCTTAAAACCGTTTTCAAATACACTTTGCACTTAGAAAGCAGCTGTTCTAAATACAAGCTTTCGCCATGAAAGTTACCAAGACCCAGAGGGTGTAGTGGTGAGACTGGAATAAGACATCCTCAGGGGCTCAACAATCTGAATGATCCCAACAAAATAACGAGAACAACGTGATATTAAAATCATTTTAAAAGCAGCAGTGTGTTTGCATAACACAGTATTATAGTATGTTACAGCTGTTAATGACAAGAAATAATGTTTTTAAGGAAGCAGTCTTCAACTAATCATTTCCTCTGTCAGTGGTATAAGTTATGGAAATGAAATGAGGCTAATAAACCTGAAATACTGGAAGGAAAGAAAGAAGTTAAATAAATTGCTTCCTTTTGTAACAACAAAAAGTCACGATATCCATCATTTGGCCAAAAATATCATGTTGCTAAAGGCCTTATTGAGCTTTGGATTCTCTTCCAAAGTAGCAGAGGTAGAAGGCATCGTGTTTCAGCCCCCATAGGTTTTACTCCCCATTTTAACCCCCGAATGTCTCCCCAGATCAAAACGGGAATCACGTAAGGACCCCGGGAAACTCGATGTCACGTGTGGAGACGGAGACGGAGGGGTGTGAGCACGTTTTCATTTACTCTGATTTCTGATACTCCCCTTCGATTAACTTTGCGTTTCATATAAATGTAAAAGTAAAATTTAATTTACAAGACAGTCAAATATATGTGAATTATTATAAATATGTGCTTAGGCAATTTAGCAAATGCTGTTAGTTACTAGATTAGAGAAAATTTCAATTCCAAGTATTCCAGCACACCGTATTCTAAACTTTTCTGCCGAATGTTCAGTGTGAAAGGCCACGGACTGGAGGAAAGGAAATGCAGAGATGTTGTTCAGGACCCCGGAGAAGCCGAACACGAGACACATACTAAGGAAGAACAAATGCAATTAGTTTGGTTTTCTTAACTGCATTCAGAATGATTTTCTGTAGAAGCACAACACATGCTTTACAAACAGAAAAGACTTTCACTTGAGTTAAGCTGGACGGACAATAGCTCCTTAAACTGAAATAGCTTCCAGGACATTTCAGAGGTCGATTAATATGCCTTGGAAAGCGTAAGACATTTAAAAGTAAAGAAAAGTCGATGTATCCATTCATGTGGGTTGTAAACTTGCACATCGAGACAGTGGGAAACTGGTCTGGCCGTTGCTGTGTTCACTCGGAGGACTGGGCGGGGCCCCCGAGGTACGCGACAGGGCTGTGCCGTGTACCCACCTAGCTCACTCTCACGTCACGGCTGTCTCCCGATCTTGCTGTGCCAATCAGACTTCCTGATGTGCCTTGGCACCGCGTGTGCTGCAGCCCATGCAGGCGAGCTGTGCTTTGGTACATGCACGGTTCTTACCCACGCGTGGGAAGGTTAGTGGCTGTAACATTTCAGCCATAAAAAGGCTCAATCGATGAAACCTTAGAGAAAATTTGAGTTTGTAATTTATCAACTTTTCAATCAATTACAAATTGAAAGTATGCTGTTTTATGTCCTGGTACTGGGAAGTAATTATCGATAGGGATATGATATTTAAAATATTTATAATTTAGGAAGTTCCACTGTTCCTAAATAACACATATCCTTGGCAACTTCTTTTTAAAATAATGCAGTCTCAATGCATATAGGTGGACGGGTATGCAGACGCAAACAGAGGGCTGGAAATTCTTTTTGTTTGTAGCTAATTGTCTCGCAGGGAGTCACTAGTATCTTTAGAGATCCTTATTTTATAAATACGATAACAGAATCAGTGCACTCTGAAGTGAAACATGAAATCATGGGACAGTTATATACTGGACTCGATACCTTTGGATGTCACAGGCTGCGGTACTTAAACATGGCCAGCTGAGACGCAAAAACGCAATACAGATATGAAGATGCCTACCATTTGTTTAGTCTATGTGAAACATCTGGTATGTTTTATTTGCATGATTTTATAGCAAATGCATTAACAAAGAAAGCACAAATAATCTATGTGCCGGAGGAGCCTTTCTACAGAAACATTTACTTTAAAATCAGGAAATGTGAATTTTAATGTCTCATTTACTTTTCCCCAGGAGGGATAGTAGGAGATAGAAAATACCAATTTGTGGAAGCAGAAGACTTCCCTGAAAATAATGAAAATTCCATCTTGTATTTCAAAGATACACGATCCTTGTAAGTTTGGAATTGAGGAAAAGTGCAGCAGGCTGCGAAACTCTTTGTCACGGTGACGTCTGGGCACGGGAGCGGCCGCCTCCTGGTGAGGTGCTTGAAGGCTCCCACGCAGGGCAGCGGGCACGGCGGCCACTTCCGAGCCGGTCTTGAGCGCGCCGTGCGCCCCCTGCCCACTCGCGGGCGGAGCTGGACGTTCCCCTGCGCTCTCCCCAGAGGGCAACCGCGGAGCGAGTGTTTCAAACCCGGGGGGTTTCGAAGGCGCGCGGAAGGCCCCGGGAGGCTGGGCGCCGTGGCAGGCTCCAGGGCGCGGCCGCTTACTCCGTCCCGCGCAGGGCGCGCCTCGCGGCTGCTCGCACCTTGCCTGTCTCCGAGCCCGGCCCTTCCGAAGCGTGATGCTCACTCCCGCTGCCTGCGGGCTCTGCCGCCCCCTGCCCGTGTGGCGCGAGCCCTGGCCCTGGGTGCGGTCTGCGGTGCACGCCCGGGCCAACCTGTGTGCAGGCCCTGGGTCCCCTCTTCACATCAGCCGGGGCGACGCCGGGACGGGCCTGTCCGCTGCGATCTCCGGCCGGCGGACGCTCAGCGCCCCCTGGGAGGTTCCCGCGTGTCCGTCCCGGCTGCTGTCCTCTCCGACGGCTCCTCTCGGGCTCGTTTCCGAGCAGTGTGTGCAGCAGCTCTGCCCTCTACATTCAGTTTCACCTTCGACTTGATGGATTTGGTAATGTATTCGGTGACAGATCTTTAAAAGTTGACATCAGCACATTTGCCACAACTCAAGGCTCCTCTCTGAGCACAGATTCATCCTCTGAAGAGGCTACGGTATAGATCATAATAGCACTGCTCCAAAACACTAAATTTATAGCTCCACAGACCAAAAAGATGGCAGCGCCAAAGCCGTTTTATGAAATTTGGGAATGATCTTGATGCCAACCAAGACATAAATCGAGATGGGATCGCTGTGGAGATAATTTAGAAGATTGAATTCTGCGAACATTTTACTGTGAGATGCAAAAATGGAAATGCTTTTATGTAGAACAGCCAAGAAACCTATTAGGAGCAAAATTCAAGGCTGCCATTACACCCGAGGACAGGACATAAAACATTTCAAAGGTCCAGAAATCTAAGATGGATGTTAGGACTTTTTGCACAAATACCGGTACTTAGGGGGAGCGTTTTCCTTTCTGGACCCATAAATCAGAGTGCAGCCTGTTCGGCCTGTTCGGCAGGGAGGCAGGTCCGAGGTCAACCGACCAGTGGCCATTTCCTGAACGCAAAGCTGGACAAACTCCAATCTGAGCACAGAAATTATTTAAGGGCCGGAACAGGCTGGAGACGACTTGGAGCCCTCGAGCATCCTGCAGGAGGCGACTTTGGGAAGACGGGATCTAGACCCGGGCCTGGAGCCCAGCGCTTCCCAAGCGCAAGGTCAGCGGTGGCGAGGGCTGAGTGCGGACGAGGGAACGCGGGGCTGGGCGCCTGGCTCTCGCCAGGGCCAATCCCCGGATCCTGACTCCCCGCGAGGAGCGGGTGCCCAGTGGGTGTGAGCGGTTTTCACCTTCCCCGAGATGTCTTTCACTGTGGTCAGATACTTTATGTGTAGTCTCTGTACAAAACCTCAAGACACGCGCGGTAGGGTGTTACCGAGGGTGTTTGCCGGCAGCTGGGAGTGATCACCCGAAGTGCACCACTGGCCTCACGTTGCTTAGCAGCTCTCTGCCAAAACATCTCCCATCTTTATGTCTCCGTGAGCGCACACTGCTCACACTGAATGTGGGAAGTGGCGTTAGCCAGACGGCTCGCATGACTGAGCAGGGTCGCGCCCTGGATCACTGCTGCTCTGGCTTTGGAGTCACCATCGGCTGTCTCAGGGCGGAGCACAGAGTCCTGCGGTAAGGCTGGGCTGCCGAGGCGGACACACGGCTTGGCTCCCGGCTCTGGGCAGCCATGTGATCCATGGCGTGTGTGTGTGTGTAGCGTATGGTCAGCTAGTAACAGAAGCACAAAGAAGCAAGAAGCCCCCCTAAGGGAGAATGCTGTGGTGTCACACACCTTACTGGGCATTCTGCCCTTCTTCCCTGGCTTCACAAGCTGTCGGGGTCGATACACACACACACCTGCACACACATAAACACACACAGATCCAGTGACATGACGCCACACCAGTCCCTTCACACGGTATGTACAGTGATCGAAGAAGTAGAAGAAAACTTCATTGCATTCCTTCCTCTGAAAACTAGGCAGCTCTGGGCCCCCAGTTCTCACAGGTACACTGACTTCTCCGAGACCCCCCTGTAGACGCTGCTGCACCCGTTCGGGGAGAGCAGCAATACCCAGCGTGCGGTGGAGCCCAGGCCCTCGCACCTGCTGGTCGGGTGCTGCACGCTGACTTGAGTTTTCAGAATCTGCTTTGGTTGGTTTTTTAATAGACTCTCACAACTGTGGCACAAATACTATTTTGAAGTACTAGTTGAATCTATAAAGATGTTTGTAACCATATTGCTAAACGAGTAGATGCGTCAGTAGAGTATATAATCCTAACCATGGCCCAGGGTCCCACGTGCCACGTTGCCTAAACCACCGCTGTCAGTTAACTGATTAGTTCAGAAGTGTTTCTAGGAGAGATTTCATTTCTGAATATGGTAGTGATACGATAACAACATGTAACAAACATTTTGAACAATAAAGAGTATCTTCTAGTTAGGTCAAATAACTACTGGGGAGCAGAACCCAGTAAAGGCGCTGTCTGTACTGCAGTTGAGGCCTTTAGACCATTCAGCCCAGAGTATGTATTGAACACCTACAACTTTCACGACACGGCTACAACTGCAGCTGTCCTGGAAATACACCCTCAGTGAAATAACACAGCGCATAATGCTAAGAAGGTAAAAGTCTCATCGGAGGCGGGATTTAACGACAGCCTGTGTATTCTTCTCTCCACTTTGTGTCTTAGCTCTCCCAGTGTGAGCAAAGGGCTGCTCTGGAATGCGGAGTTAACGTCTCACAGCCCCTCGGTGAAGTGGCGCTGCTCGCCCCGAAGCGGTTCTGTACGACACGGAGAAGAGGCCAGACTGAAACGCACCACTTGAACAAGGGTGGGAGGGCGCGTGCAGGGGGCACCGGCCTCACGTGGCACAAGCAGCCATCGAATTGGCATCTCCTTGTTTGCGACGAGGTCAGAAATGGGCAGGAGAAGCCTCAGAGGGAAAAGTCTGCAAGCGATTTAGGTCGCAGACACTGGCTGCGCCCACAGCGGCCACGCTGCTGCTGTCATCTCTCGAGAAACCAGGGTTCAGCCTGACAGAAGCGGGGTTTACACAGCCTGCACCCCCAGAAGATGGGCCAGGAGGAGCTGGGTGGCAGGGAGTAATGAGGTCGGGCAGCAGGCTGCTGCTCTCCTAACGTGCGCCAACCGTGGGATTCTCCGCGGCCTTTCCCAAGCACGAGAGCTGGCGGTCGGACTGCGCAGAGGGCGTCCACCCCGTCCCCAGGCGTCCACCCCGCCCCAGGCGTCCACCCCGTCCCCAGGCGTCCGTCCACCCCGCCCCCAGGCGTCCACCCCGTCCCCAGGCCGCTGTGCTGGGTTTCCCGAGTTTGCAATTAAGAATCATGTCATGAGGGACATGTCCAGCAGAGGGCAGCACAACCTCATCATTATTTTCATAAACGGTTGAGGTGGGCGAGTGAGCGATTAGTATAACTTTACTGCCTTTTAAATAAAGATCAGCTGATGTTTCAGCATGAAGTAAATAACTTTGACACTGGGCGGGTCTTGACATCTTCTAAGGAGTCTAAAATGAATTCTGACGGCGGTTCAACGGGAAAGCCTGTGCCCCTCCCCCCGTGACAGGTTTGGACCTTGAGCCCGAGTGGGGGACTCTCATGCCTAATGCTAAGACCATTTGCTTCCCCGATTTATCTTCACGGACACTTTTATTGCCCTCTTTCCTCGAGTCGCTACTACTTATAAAATATCTACATCAACCTGGTTTCTCTCGGTGAATGTGAGAATCGAGCTGTAAATTTCCCAGGGTTCTAAGCTCTTGAATCCCCCCTAAGAGCGGTGTGAAGATGCTTCCCTGTGGTCCGCGCGGCCCGGGCGGGGACAGGACTCACCGTGGTGCTGCAGGTCGGAGCAGTGGGTCAGCGGGTCCCCGTTCCGGATGTCTTGGCGTCTGGTGCGCCTGGAACAGGGACAGCGGAGGCGGTGCTGAGGCGGAGCGGGCTCCCGAGAGCGCCCGGGCCGGGGGCGCTGCCGGCCTGGCGGGGCCGGAGGCGCTCGCGCCCGGCAGAGATTTCTCGGAAGTCGCCCTCGCCGAAGGGCGGTGATCGGAGCCGGGTGTCCCAGGGCAGAGGCCCCGGAGACTGCAGGCGGCGCGTGGGCGGGGCTCCGCGGGCAGACAGCACCCACGGCCTCGCATCCACGAACTCTAGGCTGAACTTCTAAGGAGAAAAAGCTCAGAACTGGGACTAGTGTCGGTCTCTGGACAAACAGAACGCAACGCGATTTCTGATCTTCGCGGTGGGAGTGACCCTGAAAACTGCCATTGCGGGGACCACGCTTCCCCGGGGCCTGTCCGTGCTTCCTTAAATAAACCTGAACACTTTCTTTCTTCAAGTAGTTTTTGAAATCTCTTTTTGCATTGTTCAATGATATTAAGAAATGTCTTTAATTGTCACAGTTGTGATCGGAAATCAGTTTATCTGTGAACCGATCGGAGCAGAAGCACAGCCAGTGCTGGGCTCCGGGTGAGGCCTCTTCCTCCCGAGCACGGTGCGCAGCGGGACGGGCGGCCCTCGGCTCTGCGCGGAGGCCGGCGTGACCCTGCTCCCACCCGGCCGGAGGTCTCTGGGCCCGGGAGGGGCTCCCGCCCCCTGTGCCGCTGTCTCTCGCCGTCACGCAGACAGAGCCGCAGCCCGGACGGAGAGCGGACAGACGGGGCGGACGGGCACCCAGCCTGCTCGCTTCTCATTCCCGGAAAGTGCTCGCAAAAGGCCACTCAGAGTTGTGAATATGGAACTGGTTACTGAACTCGTAGATTTGGAAGCCTGGAATTTTTCTAGAATCCCATCTGCAGACTTAGAGAGGCCGTCAGACAGAAGAGGCACATTTCAAAATGGAGCCGAGAGCGGATCGTGTGAAGCCTGAGCCAGAAGCCTCCGGAAGGTGTTTTGCTTTGCTCTTTAAGCGTTTGAAGATGGCTTCCAAGAATACGTGAGTGGAGAGTCCTCTCGATGGCCTCTGCCAGGCGGGGGTGGCACACACGTGCAACTGGGTAAGGGGAATCTGCAGGGCACCACGGAAACGTGTGGACGGAAAGTCCGTCTGGAGCCGCAGCTGTGCGAGAGACACTTGCAAGTGCACAGCGCGCGGGCTTTGTCGTGCTACAAGGTGGTCGGGGCACTGTTTTTATCTGTGTATTAAGAAAAGCTTAACAGCTAAATAAACACTTACTTATTAAGCAATGACACACACTTTCCCCGTAAATGAAATAATATTTGATTTTACTTCAAGGAGGAATGCGCCACGTGTTGAATAACATAATGACGGCTACGAGGACCGCATAGTACTGTTCCTTAAACGCCGCCTGCTTCCTTCACCAACAGATTGGATTTTCATGTCATTTTTTCCACTGAAAATTTTAACATGATCCATGGTGTATAGAAGCAAAAGAAGTCACGTCAGTGATAAGATGCTGTCGTGTCTACATGGAAGCGGAGTTCTTAGGAGACCCTGTATTTAACATGATGGTAGTTGGTCCTATACTGATATTTACTGTTAACCCGATACTGTGTCCTCGGCACCATGAATTTAAGTTGTAGATTTAAAGTAACATCACCCTGGCAGGACAGGGCTCATCAGCTGTGAGGAAGCTGCATTCGTACTTTCCTTGAAAGCATTAGACACAGTAGGGAATCGGCAAACAAACTGGACCGCTCTCCAGTGTGGGGCCTGGCACCTCTAGCTCCTGGGTCTTGGTGTCCCCACGGGGCTGCCCGTCTTGGGGCCCTGTCTTTACGAGATGCTGAACAGCACCTTGCCCTGGGAAGGTTTCTAAAACATAGGCAAGTGTCACCAGAGACAGCTGCCAGTGAAGAGAGGGTTTGCAGATGTGCTGACTGTTTACTCCGTCAAGTAATGGAAGTGTTTTCCTTTGTTAAAGCACAAGCAAATCAATTTGTCTGCTCTCAGGGTCAGCCGGGTTCTCGGCACCGGAACTGTGTCTCCGGCCACCGGAAGTCCGTCAGCTGCCTGAGACGTCCCTGAAGCCTTCAGTCCTGTAGGCGGGAACTTCGAATCATGTTTCATCTAAATGTACCATTGCAGGGAACTTTCTGGCTAAAATTTGGTAACTCAAGGAGAGAAAGAGAGAGACAGAAACAGAGAGACAGACAGAGACAGAGAGAGGGAGAGAGTATTTAAGCGCTATCAATATATATGTGCACTATATATATATGTAAGTAGATGGACATTTTCTTACATGGTTTTAGGGCTGAAGCCCAAGCCTGTAAACACAGGGCGATGCAGTACTAGTGCATTAGCATTTAAATATTCCTCTAAAATGTGTAAAGAGTGTTGCCGAATAGAAGAAACGCACTTTGGGGCAGAAGTGTACCTTGGTGTGAGGGAAGCAGGCCGCGGGGCTCCCGGGTGAACCCTGCCGCCCACCGTGCCCCCCGCGTGCCCCCCGCGTGCCCCCGCGTGCCCAGCCCTCCTCACCTCTTGGCCGCGGGGAAGTACCTCGAGCAGGCCGCCCCGTCCCAGGCGCAGTAGGGGTCCCGGGCCAGGCAGCACTCGGCGCAGGCGGCTCCGTACGCGTCGCAGCGGTGCAGGGCCAGCTGGGCCAGGCCGGCCGCCGCGCCCAGGTACAGCTGTTGCTGAGGAGAGGGGGGGCGGTGAGTGGGGCCCGGGGCGCAGGGCTCCCCGCGCTCCCTGGGGGTGGGGTGACTGCGCGGGGGGACCCGGTCCGCGGCTTCTCCAGAGGCTCCCGGGCGCCGCAGATCGAAGCGCAGCTCCCGAGCTCAGATCCTGAGTTTGGTGCCTAAGGGGCGTCGGGCTTCGGCGTGAAACAGGAGCCGAGCTGTTCGGATCACAGCTTTCAACCTCCAGCAGGGTTTGTGCACAGTCCTGGCTGGAGACGCGTCTCCAGGGCCGCGCGCTGCGCACTGGGCCGGAGCTCCTGGCTCCCGAAATGGGAGGAAGGAAGGCGGGCGCCCGGCTGGGATCCATCAGGGAATCAGGGAGCGCCCCGAAGGCGCTCAGAGTGGAGCCGCACGTGGCCCGGGCCCTGCCTCCCGCACCCCACGGCTCTGCCTCCCAAGCTGCCCTGAGCCACCCCACCCACCACCGTGCCCCTGCCCTGAGGCCCCCGACCAGGGACTCAGCCCTCTGCGGCCTCCAGCGAAATAACTCGTTCTCTCCTGCCAGAGGTGCTGGCTCACGCCTGCAACCCCAGCGCCTGGGAGGCTGAGGCGGGAGGCCCGAAGCAAGTTCCAGGCCAGCCTGAGCTGCCTGCTGAGACCCTGCCGCAGAGACCCAGCTAATTAACTAAACCTGTCCTTTTTTACATTGTGATTTCAAGCGTTGTGCGCTGGTGGCTAGAACACTAACACGTGGCTGAACCATAATATGGAAAATCACAAAAGTCAAAAACAAAACACTATGGCCTTAGGGTTTTTTTTTTTTGAGACAGGGTCTCACTTTGTAGTTCAGGCTGGCTCTGAGCTCACTATGGAGCCTGGGCAAGCCTCGAACTCAGCAATCCTCTGTCTCTGCCTCCCGAGTGCTGGGATGACAGGCGTGAGCCACCACGTCCGGCACTGTGGTATGTGGTCGTGTGTCTCCATGTCCAGCTTGTATGTGGTTACCGGGGATCGAACTCAGGACCTTGTGCTTACGAGGCAGGCGCCGGAACCACTGAGCTAAATCTCCAGCCCCGGCCTTAGAGCTTTTATACAACATTCAAAATGCTTCAGCGAAGTGAAGCCAATGTAACATGTCAGCCTTAAAATTACATAAACACAAAATGTGATCACAATTTTTTGTGATTTATCCAACATGCAACTGCAACTGTGCTGTACCTTCTTTTGTCCTGGAGGATTGATTAATTGCACAGTCTTAAATAAAGATTATGGAAAACCGAATGTAATAATACACAGGTTTAAGACATGAAACCCGAATCTCAATTCCTCCAGTAGTCTGTATATGAAAACTAAGTTTCAGAAAAGCCACACCCTTAAACAACAGATTCTCTTTACCATTATGAATCTCCCATATTTGGAAACAATTAATAATTAGCATTGCTTTTCCAAAGACTTTCATTTGTGAACTACTTATATAAATAAGCAAGTAAGTTGAATACAGATCAAAGTAGCCTTCAGAATCTCAGAAATTATTAAGGTTATAAGGAGTGCTTGTGTAAAAATTAGTTCAGTGTTTAAAGCCAACCAACAGAGTTATAATTTACTATAGAAAAGAAAAATAAGGGAAGAGTAATGCCACCAAAACTAAACCGTGTGGAAGCATTTGTCCTGCTAATTATTGCTAGTCCACTAGCCAGCAAAAATAAAATTACAGAATATTTAACTAGAGGCTCAACTGTATACTATATTCCTTTTTGTTCTGATTTTCAACTCTAGGGTTACACTGAACAACTCTAAAAGCCAGGGCGAATTAAGGAGTTATGGGTGATTTCCTGGAAGGAAAAGTGAAATATTTTTCCTCGTTTTAGTTTGACTTTGGTTAGCCTGTATTTTTTCTTTAAATGAACTTAGATTACACTGAACAAAGCAATTTCAGTGAGATACAGTGAAATTAACATTAAATAGGAAAGGAATTCCATAGAATGTTCTAGCAAACATCTAGACGTGTGGTCCGCCATGTCAGTGGACGTGGACATGTCTACCTGTAGACCACAGTCCTAACTAGTTCCCAAGCTCCTGACCAAATGGTAACACACTGAAAAGCTGTCTATGTCGGGCCATGAACTTCTAAGAATCATGAACAAAATTCCTGCTGAGAGTCTGACGGTATATGGCATTTGAGAAGGAAAACATTGCTCAACTAAAACATCTAAATCTGTCACGGTTTTCTTGGAGAAAAACAGAGGGATAATGCACAGGAAGAATAGGAATGCATAAATATGATGACTGAAATTATTGTCATGAAAATCAAAAGATGCCAAAAATTAAATGCAACCCTGCATTGTTTTCATTTGGCCATAATTCTGCAGGGTTACAAGCGCTGTGCAAAAGCAACACTAACGGCCTCCACGTGAAAAACAGGGACACTCAAGATCCCTGAGTCCCATCAGTCGGTCACCACCGGCACGTGTTTCTGCCCCACTCGGGGCAGCGCCCCGCGCCTCTCCGTCGCCCACGAGGGCCCCGCAGCACCTGTGTGCGTCCCCGGACGTCGGTCAGAACCTCACTCGCCCCTCCTGAAAATACTGCCTCACTGGAAAGAGGCCTAAAGGCCTGAATAAAACCGAGTCCTATCTGAATGAAATGGAAAGCGGAAGCTGTAAGCGAAGGACACTGCCTCCTACAAGGATATTTTAAACTCATAAACCTCTTTTCTTTGCTTAGGGGTCATATTTTGAATTTATAATCTTTTAGGTCTTTTTAAATATTGAAAAAAGGAAATGCTTTACTGAACTAAATGTGGAGGTAATGTCATTAGGCTTGGCTGTGAAGCCGAGCAGCGAATAAATACATAATTTAAAAAATCATTACAGGAAAGTGTATCCCGGTCTGGTTTACATCCTGGAAATCCCCGGACTTCCTTGACGACATGTGAGAGCTTCAGATGACAGGAACAGGTGAGCTGAGCTCAGGAACCGCGAGACGGCGGTACCGGGTCAGCGCGGCCCGGGCTGTCCGGGTGTCTGGGAGATGACCGATCTGTTTTGGTGTGTCTGTGTGGAAGGGGCGCCCGCTGGGCTTTACTGGCAGAGCGTTTCGGTACTTCCATCATGGGCCAAAGTGTGAGAGGGCATAAGAGCAACAGGCCCAGACACGGAATGCGGTGCAGGAGTCGGATTGTCTCGGTGAGCTCATTAGGAAGGGACAGTATGTTCCTTCCTTCTGGATTTTTCTCTCGCGTCACTGATGATTAATTCCAACTCAGTAAACAAACTTCTTTTTAAATCACCCTCCATATACTGGGTTAAGGACTAGGTAACATTTAATAGGAAGAGCAGATTTGCTAGGTATATAAATGCCTTATGTGTGCTGTGGATATTACTGGGTATTTAGAAGCCATATGACTTTTTAAAATGTCTTGTCAAAATAGTCACTCAATATACATGGAAGGTAACCTCACATTCTTTGAATTCGAGGATAAAATTTATCATTAAGGAGAGATTATTTTTCTATTTTCCTCTTAATGTTTGGCCAGATTTAAAGTCACATTCTGGTTTTCTATACACAATAGTACTGAAAATGTAAAGTTAACTTTTAAGTCAAGATTCTCCAGCATATATAGCAATTGCTTTTTTTTTTTTTTTTTTTGAGACAGGGTCTCGCTTTGTAGTTCAGGCTGGCCCTGAGCTCACTATGGTGCCCAGGCAAGCCTCGAGCTCAGCAGTCCTCCTGCCTCTGCCTCCCGAGTGCTGGGATGACAGGCGTGAGCCACCACACCTGGCATAATTGCTTAATTTTATTAGCCTATATTTTATATATTCAAAATTAAATTGAATTATAAATTTATTCCCAACCACTACTGCTAGTTTTGAAGGGCATGTCTATATTTCATAAAGGATGAAAATAACTAGTAGGCACTGAGTAAATTATATGATAATGTCTGAAAAAGAATGATGTAATTCCTTTTAAATAACAATTCACAAAATATGTTTTTAAGATACAGATGATATCAAAAACATAATGGAAAAGAAAGCCATTTTCAGTTTTAAATCTACTGGCGTATTTTACGAATGGTATTTCTTTTCTCATGGCCACTTTTCTTGTACAGTTGTTAACAGAATATTTGAAACAGAATTAGCAAGATGATAGTGATTGTAACACACGATAGTACCTGTTTCGTGGAAAGCTCCATTGCTGAAATCGGCGTTGGTTCCTGCAGAAGAAAACACATACAGTGCCCGGTCAGCGAGAGAGACAGTCACTAGTCACTCCACTCAGACATACGAGATACAGCATTTCGGAGCGAAGCCTCCAGTGTGATGCATCATAACTGCAAAGTAAGATGCACGGAAGACACTGCCCAGGTCAGCGTCCCGCGGGGGACCAGACAGCGGAAGCGCTGGAGTCGCCCGCGGAAGAGCCGCCGTGGGCCTGCTGCTGGAGAAGGTCGTCGCCTCGGGTGCTGTCGGAAGGCCAGGGTCGGTCCTTCGAATCCCCCGAGGGGCCCGAGCTCGCGTCGCAGGGCGGGGGCGCGGTCGCTCGGCGGCTTGGACGGACGCTCCTGCTCTCGTGTCCAGCCTGCGAGGCCCCGAGCGCTTCGTCCAGCGAGCGAAGGCAGCTCACTGCGCCGGCTTCCCTCCCGATCCCGCGGCTTCCTCCGCCTCACGCCCGGCTGCCTTCCGTCCGGAGAAGAGCGGCGTCTCTCCTCGCTCCGCCGTCCGGGCCGCGATTCTCCGGGCCGCAGCCCGGCGCCCTGGGGTCTCGCCCCGCCGTCACCGGGGCCCCGCGGCAGCTGCTCTCCTCCGGAGCGCACGTCACCGACGAACCTGGGCTGCGGATGGGCCTTTCGGCCGAACGGTTTCGAGGGCGCTCTGTGTCGTACGTAACGCCTGCCGGGCCCCCTGGCTGCCCCTCCGTGCCAGCCTGTCCCGTCGCGCCCGGGCTTCCCCGCCGCACCTCCGCTCCTGGCGCGCTCCCGCCGGCCCGGCTCGCACCCCCGCGCCCCCCCGCACCTCCCGCTCTCCTTTCCGGGCGGCAGCGCCCCCGCACGCGCCCTCCTCCCGCGGTAACTCCTGCTCTAGGGAGCGGGCTCCCACACCCCCGTTTTAACCTCAGGGACTGAACTGAGAACAAGGGTTTTTTGTTTTTTTAGCAAATTTCACTTGCCTGGGAAAAAAATAGGGCAAGTGATGTAGAACAGGTACTAACTAGTGCAATGATTTAGTTTTCCGTTTTATACTTTAAATGAGTAATACTAATTATTAAATGACTTTTCATAGGTATCATCAGTCCTAAAGATCACTATAATGAAAGCAAAGTCATCAAGTTTTATCACTATTTGGATATGATCTTTATTGTTTAATAGCATCAAATCAGAAAAACATATAGGGCACAGTTAATCATAAATACTTAGCTTGGAAAGACAAAGCTAAAGATCAGATTTAGGCTGCTACAACCTCGGAGTACGTTCAGCAAAAGGAAAAGCATCTTTTGCTTTTCCCTGAGAGCCTCCCCTGGAAATGTCTTCCGTTCTGGAAAGGTCACGTGAGAGATTGTTACACGATGATATGAACAGCCACCTCCAGGCAGGTTCTCACGAAATTTTATCATCAAGGTGCAAGGAAGGCACTTCTTGCAGAAAATTAACAGCTAGTGTCATTGAAGTGAAAATTAGTTATGTCTAAATTCTTTTTTAAAAAGAAACTGATTAATATTCATTTGCTTTATGCTCTTTGCTGCCACAAAAATACGGATAAGGCAAATGAAAATAAATTATAAATATGAAAAAAAGCCCTACTACACACTAGTCCCCAGGATATCATATTATCATTTCAACATTCTTAAAGTCTTAGAATCTGTTCATTAATACAAACTTGTTTATTATTTAGGCCATGAAAATTAATAGCTCTTTGGACTAGTTCAGTTATATACTGCCTATACTTGAATTCTAATAGACAATATATTCGGATGCCATCCACTTAAGCTGTTTTCTGGAGAAATTGCTGGTGGGAAATATGATTTTCATTTAAAACAGATGTAGCTTCATAAGCTTTTTTTATGAAAGTGGTCTCGGTTGGAAATTCAACTGGTGTTCATGTAAAAATGAAATTAAAAACGTAGCATCCTTTCAAGATCCTCAGTGGCTCTAAGTTAGCGTCCTTTTCCAGATATTTTAATCCAGCCCTTATTGAACTTCTGCCCTTGCAATTGCAAAGCCGCTCACCCTGCGGATCCCGGGCGACTGTGCTGCAGCTCGGGGTGGAAGCAGCGGAGGGTCCCGAGCACAGTGCAGCTAATCGGGGGCTTCGGGAAGCAGCAGTTCCGTCCACGTTTGAATGGAAATTAAACTCTTCGGTTCGCTCGCTGCGCTGTGCATGGAACGTCTCCTAAACTGGGTCGGAGGGGCACACGGCACTGACGTGACCTCGCTGCCGCCCTCGGAGGCCTCGGGCCTAAGCAAGGGGCACGGCGCCGCGGCCAGGGAGGGCCGGGTCTGTCTCAGAACCGGAACCGGAACCGGAACCGCCTGGGCTGGACGGGAGGGGAGAAGCCCCACGCGGACTGAAGCAAATCCAGTGCGTCCGGGCCCTACATCTTCCGGACGTTTTAAAAGTAACAGCCACTCGTGGAGTTTCCAAGCACCCTGAGCTGGGTTTCGTGCGCATCGCCCTGGTCAGTGGTTGCCATTTCCTGGGAAGCCTCGTGTCAAGAGCGCCCTGGAGGAGTGTTCGGAAGCTCCGCCCTGGGCTGGGGGGCGGGCTCGCTCTTCAGAGTCCCAGGAAAGGGACAGAGCTCGCGTTTACGACCACGGAGCTCGTTTCCAGCCGGGCGAGTCTCGACGCTGGGACGCCACTTGAATACTTATGGGCAAGCCGGTCACTTCCCGAGCCCTGCAACATCGCCAATTTTATTTTGCATCTTGGTGCCTATGAATAACAATATTATCCTATCGTGGACATGTTTTATTACCAACCAATATTTTTCTTGTCCAGTTCTGATTAGGATTTGATGTCACCTGGAATAAAAGTCACTTTGCTGTAATGGGAACCCGGAACATTCTGTGCTTAACTTGGGTGTTGCCTGGAGCCAGCCTCGCCGTGGCTGGGGCTTTGGTGGGACTGGATTGAACACGGCCCTTACGGGAGGCCTGGTCACGCAGCCAGCAGGGGCACGGCCTCTGGGAGGTGATAACATGGGGAAATTAGCTGGCTAACACAAATGTGCAAGCAGATGTGTGTGTCTGTGTATGCATGTTGCATATGTATGCATGCACACGTGTGTGCATCTGTGTGCATGTGTGTACGTGTGTGCATGCACCTAAACCCAGACAAATCAGTCACAAACATGATCCTAAATCTCGACCCTATGTATTAATTTGCCTTGTCAGACCGCGATGATGCCAAACTGACCTTTGACCTTATTTTATTTTCTTTTACTTTGGATGGAATGATCTCACCTCCACTGAAGCAGACATTGTCACATTTCTCTGTTCTTTCCACCATTTCACTGTGTATGTCTATCACTTTAAGGTGTTGTGGTTTTTTTTTCTCCACGGCAAAAATTAAACAATGTTTGACAGTGAAATATTCCAATTGCTAGACCACAATATATGTATGGACTTTGGCTGATAGAAGAGAATGTTGAAAGTAAATATTTCTCTAAACTCTGCCCAAATATGTTTTGTCTACTGGAGTGTCAAAGAACTAATAATGACAATATTCATAGCAGAGAATATGGAAAAAATCCTAGAATTGTTACAGTAGAAGATCTGCTCTGGTTGCTAAAAACCCCCTTTGTGTTATAAAGTTGGAGACTGCTAAATGCCCATTTGCATACCAGCGCAGTATTCTTTATCCATCACTGTTACAAACTGACAGGGATCTTTCTCAAGATCACTTAAATGCCACGCAAATATTTTCCCATAGACATCACAGCTATAAGTTGTATACTTCAAATGAATAATAGCCATTAAATACCCTGCAAAATTATTGGTTTTGAGTATCTCATGATTTTGTGAAAGGTCATTTTTATGCTCCAATTTAAATAGAAATTTTTATGAATATCCAAAAAAAGACATTAGTAAAGGAAAGGTAATAAATACGAGGATACCATAATTAAACATTATAGTGTGACATTAGGAAATGCAAAAAAAAGAAAAAAAGATTCAAATGTTCCAGAACAGTCAGTCCTGGAAACTATAAGGTACAAATAAGAACATATAACCTCATGAATTCAGGTTCAATCTACAGTGCTCATCTCTGTGGCACCAAACTTGGCACTGGGCCAGGACTACAGCAGAGGCAGATGTACATTTATCTGCTGATGAATTAGTCAGTGAGCCCTGTTTTAAGAATGTATGACAGCTACAAATGCTGGTGAGGCTGTGGAGAAAGAGGAACCCTTCTCCACGGTTGGTGGCAATGTAGACTGGTACAACAATGGAGATCAGTGTGGAGATTCCTCAGAAAACTAGGGTTAGAAGTGCTATTTGACTTTGCTATTCCCCTTCTGGGGATATTCACAAAAGAATTACAAGATTCCTATCACAGAGACACATGTGTGTCCATGTTTATAGCAGCTCAGTTCATGATAGCTCAATCTTGGAAACAAACCGAATGCCCTTCAGCTCTAGACTGGATAAAGAAATTGTATTTTTAAAAATAGAATGGAGTATTGCTCTGCCATAAAAAAATGATAATTTTGAGTCATTTCCACTCAAATGGACATACTCATAAGTGAAATAAATAGTTCACAGATGTGTAAATATCATATCTTTTCTCTGGTAGGAGAAACTGAAGATGTAAATTAGTTCTAGAATGTATGATAGATACTGTGAAATAGAAAATATTGAAAGGGAAATGGGGTTTAGGGGTAAGTTGTGAGGGGAAAGAAAATAATTGATGGTAAAAAAAGGAAACAAAGCTTGTGCATATAGGGGCGGGGGGTTGTAGGGTGGGTAGGGGAAGGGGAAAAATGAGAATTAAGTCATGTTAATTAGTGCTACAAGTTCTCAATGCTGAGTGTAATCATGATGCGTATATATAATGTATCAATAAAGATTCAGATAAATATATTTTTTTTAAAAAGAACGTATGACAGGGCCGGAGATTTAGCTCAGTGGTTCTGGCACCTGCCTAGAAAGCACAAGGTCCCTGGTTTGATCCCTGGTAACCATATACAACAAAGCTGGGTGTGGTGGCTCACGCCTGTTATCTCAGCACTCGGGAGGCAAACAAAGGAGAATTGCTGAGTTCAAGGCTTGCCTGGGCTACACAGTGAGCTCAGGGCCAACCTGAACTACAAAGTGAGACCCTGTCTCAAAAAAAAAAAAAAAAAAGAATATATGACAGCTGATAGGAAATATGCAAAAGAACCATGAGTCAGAAAATAATTAGCACACTCCTAAGATAACCTACTGTAGTGTCTCCAGAAACTTCCTTTGCAGCCATGGAGATACTGTGCAAGTCTAAGGGAGCTTTCTGTCTCTTAGGAAACAGTACAGGACCAGGTCACCAAGACGACCTGCTGGTGTGTCCAGTCTGTCTTTCTCTCCTCTCACACTCCATTTCTCATATTTCATTTTTGTTTCAGTATTACTTCATTCATTCATTTGATGAACATTGATTGAAGTTGTATTTTAGCCTAACAATGAGCACAAGGTGGTAGTTTATAAACCCGCCCCGGTACTTGTGATTTGTTTGCTCTCAGTGGACTGAACAGTGGGCAGCATTCCATTTGGGTAATTGTATTTTTAAAATTCATAAGCTAAATTATCAGGGTGTTTGTTCAACGAGGTCACTTATGGGACACGATCAATGATAAAGATTAACCAATGGTCTATACCCTGTATTAACAAAAGCCCAAAGCACTTGACTTTAAAATCAGAATTATGGTGATATTATTTTGAAAATGTGACCCCACAGATCAGTAGAAATGCTTACTGGAAACTTTGCTTTAGATAAAGGAAAACGGTACAATAATTTGGGGGATAAGAATTTGATCCCGGCGCCTGGCACAGTCTTTGGAGTTTCAGTGCAGCACCTCTAAGTCCTGGAGAGAGAGGAGTCACGGTGACTGTTCTGGGGGTGCTCGGGCTCCGACCCCGACGCAGCCTCCCCGTGAGGCCAGGCCCCGGGCTTGCGCTCCCAGGAACTCCGTCCGTTCCTAAGGCCAGACGTTTGCGTCGCAGCTCGCAGGTGCATGTTCTGAAGACAATCACAATTTTAGCGGAATAAATGCTTATTAGGGATTTGCCAGGTCTTTCTCTACCTTTCTCTCCGAAATGTGCTGTGTGGCTGGCGACCGTGTGCTTGTGGGGTCAGGACCCTGGCACGCAGAGGCCTGGGTAACTGTTCACAAGGGACCATGGGATCGGCTGAAGGTCTTAGTCCAACTTGCACTTTTTACAGAGAAGCTTCCTGAGCCACTGGAGACTAAATGGGGTGTTCTGGGGCGGTGCGATTAGACCCAACATTTTCCCGTTTATCTGTCCACCTGTTTCTTCCATTTTAATTTATTTTGCAGTCATAAATGTCCCAAGATGTATTTCCTTTCCTCCTCATTTACCAAACTATTAAAATCATCCCTTGTGTACAGAAATCGACTTCCCTGTGCTAAGTGCACGTCAGCGTGCCCTGCTCCCTCCCAGGCTCCCCGCGGGCACACGCGGGCACACGCGGGCCTCGCCCCGCGCTTTTCCCCGCGGGCACCAGCACCCTCAGACCTGCGCGGCCCCTGTGACGCAGGGTAAAGGACACGCATCTTACATTTCTTAAGCGTGTGGACGAGGGCCCTATAACAAATTTGCTACTAGTGATATAATAAATCAGATTTAGCTAATAAGTTATTCCTTCAGAAAATATGATAAACAGTTATGAATAAGCTGGAAGTATTTGAAGTATCTTCATTATTCTGCCAGGTTGAACTCTGCCCCTTCGTGCCTCCGGACAAGGTGTACTTTGTCCCAGTCATGGCAGAAAGTGAAAGAGAAGGGCGGAGAGGACTTGCTCGCTGAGGTGACTTATGGAAATAATAGAAAACGTAAATCATATATTTTATCATTGAGAAAACAAAATACAAGCCAGGGATGTATTTCCTTTCCTCCTTAGCTTTAACCGGCATCGAAAGTTTCAAGGTTTATTTTGACTGGTGTCTGGCTTTCGAATTGACAAGTTAATTAGAAGGGCAGGCCAGACTCCCGTCCGGGCCGAGCCCAGCGCCTGCTGTCCTGGGGGAAAGACTTAACCGAGCTGTTGACACTTGAAAGGAAGCAGCACTCACCCGAAAAACTGTCATCTCTTCCAGCAGAACTTCTTCTAAATCATGCCAGGTCTCCTTGGGGATCGAGACGACTTTAAGAACAGTCCCAACATCTTTGAAAGGAAGCGTGCAAGAACAGCATTTAAGCAGACCTGTGACCATCTAGGGAGTGGGGGAGTCAGGCTGTATCCAAAAAGAGCAACTTGACCTTGTCCTTCTTTCTAATTATTTAGCTTTTGCCAAGGTGTTTGTGAACTGTACACATTCTGTCTCAGGCAATTTACAAAGTGCAGAACATAAAAAAGATGAAAATTTAGAAATATATTAAGACTTGATGGAGGTTTTAACTGGAACTGGGTAACTTAAGAAATAGCCACTACAGACACTGGCTAGGTAGAATTATTTTACATGTATTTTTTGAAAACTCCACTAACCATCAGGTGTCTTTTGGGAAAAAAAAAAAAAAGTAGAATAACACCAATTTGACATGGAGTTTTCCCATGTCACGTCGTGTCCCGTGCTGAACTGGGGGTGAACTGGGGCCATTGCTGGGAAGACTCAGCAGGCCCGGAAAATGCGAGGAATGTGGTCTAGCGGGAAGGCGCAGCCTTCAGGGTCCTCTGTCAGGGCGAGGTCACCGGGGCCTTGAGGGGGCGCCAGGCCCGGGAAAGACAATGCCAGTGCCCTCAAAGTCAACACCTGGGACTACTCACTAGTAGTTTTTCTGTAATTCACACATTAGTCAATTAACTGTAAGGCATGAAAGAAATTTAAAATTCAGAAGCATAACTTGTGAACAATTTATTTGAACAGAGTGAGATTTTTGTTCCCTAACTTTCAAGGGTGTCATTTTTCTCAAAGTTGGGTTAAGACAACATTAATCTCCTAATGTCCCAGGTAAGAAGACCTGGCTCTTCTCAAACGTAATGTTCCACCTGTCAACATTCCACTTCTGACTAAACTTGGGCAGTTCACTGGAGCTCTGGCAGTTTATTGCAATCAGTTTCAATGGACTACTTGTGAAGAAAATTTTGGCAATAAGGAACGAGTTACACCGAAGGAAGCAATTCCACGCATTCGTACTTTGGGAGACTATTTTCCGGAGGCCAACATGGTATGCTATACATCATCAAGAAAGGCTGCTAGCTTACCCCTTGTAAAGTTAGAGAGCAAAATTCTCTTTTAAGAGGATCTGTCTATGTTTACAGGACCTCAGACTGCTCGGAATACTGAAGATTAAAGGGAAATTGGGTTAATCTGCCCAGGGCCTCTCATCAGGTCTCCAGTACCCAAACACAACTTTATCTGTGTTCTAGATCAAGTTTTACAGAGTACTATTTCAAACAATTTCACACAAACTGAATCAGATTACTCAACTAGGATCAATATACCATGATGTGCAACTTAGTTAAAAGATAAAATGACTGTAATCAATTTACTTTGCTGACAGATGACCCTGGTCTGGACCGACCGTGCACATCATCAGACATTTGAAATTCTCGTGAAACTTTAAGGACAATTTGTGTCCCTGAGGGATTAGAAGCTCAAGACTGGGTTTCTTTGGTCAAACACCTGGAAGCAAACTCTGTTGCCTTGACAGTGAGTGAGTTGCCTGTCAACAAGCTGAAGCCAGAGGGGAAGATGCAGGCCAGTAGAACCGCACTGAACAGGCTTAGGTCGCCCGCACAGAGTTCAGCGATAACTTGACGTCAAAACACGCATTAATATTTGCTGAAGGGAAATCCTACTATTTTATATTTTCAAAAGATATTTATAACCTGAAGTTGGTGCTCATGAGTCCTTGATTTTAGAGTGCCCTGCAATTCAACAGGAACCTTTTATTTGATAGGAAACATTTCTTAATGTATTGCGCAGAACCTGATACTGCTATGCCTAAGAGCCAAAGTGTTACACAATTTCATTATAAAAACTTAAGCCTTTAATGCCAGGACTGCACACTTGCCATGCTCCTGTGGTTAATGTAATTTTTTTCTGCTTCTCACCAAGGGAAAATAAATGTTATTATACAAGGTTTCTGTGGAGCACTCACTCTGATTTCCAGTGATTTATGTCAGTTAACAATGTTAATGGAGACTAGGAATTTATGACCTTGGAATCTGACCCTAAGTAGCAAGTTTCACATTTATAACCGGTACTTTCACAAGTAGGGCTAATACTCAAAAGAGCAGGGGAAATAAAATAACATGGGATAATACTGAAATACATTCTGAAAATATACCTCCAAAAACTTGTTTCTCATAGTGAGATTCATAAAAATCTATTTTGGTCTTTGGATAGATCAGTTTTGTAATTTCTCTAATGATGTCTCTTTTTTTGTCATTGTAAACAGTGAATGAATTTTGATGCTATCATTTATCTGCTGAAATCTTTTTCTCACATAATTTTAGTATATGTGCTGCGGAAGCGAGCACATCTCACATAATTTTAAAGTTCAGATAATTTTGCATTAATATATTCTGAAACCACTACTGAATATTGCGGGACCTTTAGACATAGTCAGAGCAATATATCTTATATCTAAAATTCCACTGGCCCCAAAAGGGTTATGATTCACTTACCAACATTGATTCTTCATGTAATTATTAGTTTTATCAGATTACTGTACACTTACCAACTTTCCACTGAAAAGGGAATTTATTTCAAAATAACATCTCTCAACTTGTTTACAAAGATAACCCATTTATGGTGATAGATTATTCAAGTATTTTTTAGAAATGTCCTAGCAGTTAACTATGTTTCAAAATGTCTGCGAAGCCTGACTCATTCTTAGTATATTTAATGCATAACCAGCGTTCTCGGTGAAAAGGCACAGCCTGGAGTGAGAACACACACCTGTCCCAATGAACATGACGTCGTACTGGCCATCCTCTGCGTCCACTCGGTCCACCACAATCTGGGTGAACTGGTAGCTCACGTCCGTCTTGATCATCACCGGGCGGCTGTTAATGGGCAGCACTGGGTTGTACATGGCCGGATGGCTTCGCGCAAACGTGATGACATCATCCGGAAGGTCTTTGGTGGAGTCGAACCCACCGAAAGTCTTACTTGGACACTGTGGGGGCAGAGGGAAGAATAACTTTTAATTAAGATCTGAAGCGTGGACTGTCAATTGTATAATAACACATGGCTTTCAATCTAGGTATCTCAACCTGTGACTGTGTTTCAAGTGACTTTTTAGGTAATAAATCGTAATTAGTAATGATGAGTAATTCCTACTAAAATTACTAATAGTTTCAGTAGCATGGTTTTCCTAAGTGTGTGTTTCCTTTGCAGGATTTTAACGCGTCGTCCTTTTTCACTGATGCTCCCACTGTCCTGAGAGCAGCAGCCGGACCCCTCGCGACGAACTCTGTGCAGAGGCCGGACGCGATCCAGGGAACTGCTGCCCGCCGATGCAGCTGCTCACTAGTCAGAGACAGAAGAACTTTGAAAACATCCATGTCTTTTTTATTATACCTTCGTGTTAAAATGTAAATGTTCTTTCCAAACTAAAAGGCAATCGGAAGTATTCTTCACTGACTTATTTATAACAGAATCTGAGAAAGTGACCCCGATGAGTTTAACAAATAAAATAATGGCAGGAATAAGGAGAGGTATTACTCCACATGTTTAGTGACCATCACGGCACAAACACTGATCAGCGACACGGGCATCGTGACCACCTAAGAAAGTGGCCTTCAGAGTCGGGAGGCTGCTGGTGCGCACTGCCTAAAGCCAGGTGTAGAGCGAGACTCCAGACAAAGACGATAAAGCCCAAACAAGGAAACTAAGGTATCACTGCCCATCATTCCATCGTCTTTAATTATGTAGGAGAAGCATTCAGAGAGTGCAGTATCTCCGATGTCTTCTTTTTGTCTTAGATTTAAGTAATTTCTGCCACTAATGTAGAAGCTTGGAAGATGAAATATAATTGAGAGGATTCTGAGCTTGCAAGAAGCTTAGAATGAGAAATCAATTGTCTTTGGCATTATGATGAAAGATCATTTATTTCTGAGAAGTGAAATGAATCTGTTTTGAAATGAGACCACGTATACGCATATATATGTAGGTGCACACACATACAATATACATACATATACATATAATAATAAGGTACAATGATAAAGGATCCAAGGATTTACTTCTTGCCTTTTAAAAAAAGTATATAATTATTCAATGAATATCATAGAAATATCAAATACCTCTAAAAAGGCGGGAAAAATAATAAACCATAGTTTTAGAACACTTAAAATTGTGTATTGCTTTACTAACATAAAAAGAATATCAAAAGCTTAAAGATGTCTGATTTAAAATTAAACTGTAAATGTACAGATTTTAGGTTTTTTTGTTTTTTGTTTTTCTGTTTCTGAGACAGGGTCTTGCTTTGCAGTTCAGGTTGGCCCTGAGCTCATAGTGCAGCTCAGGCAAGCCTCGAACTCAGCAATCCCCCTGCTTCTGCCTCCCGAGTGCTGGGATGACAAGCTTGAGCCACCACGCTCCCAGCATTTGTGGTATGTGGTACTGATGGCCGGTGGGCCTGGTCACCACGCCTGGTATTGTTGTATGTGGAACAGGGACCTTGAGCTTGCTAGGCAGGCGCCGGGACCACTGAGCTAAATCTCCGGCCCTTTAGGTTTTCTTAAAAATTCTCTTATTCCTTTGCCTGATTACCTTTTTACTTTGTAGCTAATATAACTTACAAGGCTTTCTAACTTGTAGAGGACTGACATGACGCTTGAAGGTCACTCTGTCTTCCCCTGAGTGACAGGGACCAGATGGACGCCCCTTCTGGACTCATCCAACTGCCTTGTGGGGGTGCAGCTCAGAGCCATTTCTGGCCCTTGGAGGAGGCAGCACTTCCTGCCGCTGCCTCTTAACGCTCTGGGCATGTGGCGGGCAGAATGAATTACTCCTGGTGTGTGCCGACCAGCTGAGAGCCGTGGCTTGGGCTGAGGACGCTCCTCATCCAGCCACCCCAGGGTCCTCTGGGAAACAGGGAGGGCAGTTGGTTACTAAGATCTACACCTATGTCTATTTAGGTGCATATCTGTATTTACATAAACACAACCTATCACACAGAACAGGGCATGGAAGAGAGCACGTGGCCTAATCGTTGCTGTTAATTGCAAATATACTGCGCAGATTCAGGTCTTTGTGGTTGGCCATGCTGGCACGGTAGCTAACACTTAGGAGAGGCTTGGCAGTGTAGACCTCGAAAAAACGGGTGTATGTTTAGACACGTGTACGAATTAGCTGTTTGAAGAGAACACTGTCTACCCACACAGTATCCAGATCATCATGAAGATGTAAAGTAAATCTACTTGACGATACTTATTCCTCCTTAGTCATTTATTATCCTGAGATCCTCCTTAACTTTTGCTATAAGATGCATCAGCAAGAAACACTATTTGTGAAATGCAAAATGTTCAATACTCTGATAGGCAGATTAAGCATTATAGAGAAAATAATATTAAAAGTGCTCTCCATATTATAAAGTAATTCAAAATACAGTTTATTGAATTTGTTGAACTATAAAGACACTGCAGTGAGACTAGAAAGACCGGCTCCTGGATGTTCTGGGTGTTTCCTTCAGTCCTGTGACTGTGGCATCATATGGATGCAGATGTCCCTCTTTTTTTTTAAACCATATTAATATCTTTATTTGCTTATTTCCCTTGCTTTAAGTTGGTGGTTTAAAGCTGGTTTTATTCTGAGTTTTTCTGCCCTTGGCCAGATTTGCTGCAGGCTGTGAGGGTTAGAGTTTGGGTGCTACACTGGGCAGAGACAGAAGGCTATTGGGCCTTACAGTCTTCTGACACATGTTTTCACACTATCTTCCTCACCTGCATTCAGGAGTTTACGCCAGTCCCATGGGGTGACGACGTTGTTGTATAATTTCTTTTTCTCCAACTTAAAGTGTGATTCTGAGCCTTCCCTACAAGGAGAAGACCTGGCCGGAAGCTGCGCTTCAGGCGTCCTTGAGACCATCTTGCCCGGATCCCACAAGGAGACAGAGGTGACGGGGCTGCCTATTCAGTTCGGCCTCCCAAGGGTGTGGGTGCTGAATGGCGAACACTGATGCTCACTGTGGAATTCGATTCCTGCACAGGAAATCTCGGTCTTGCATGCATCTACAGGCTTAGAATTTGTTCTGCATTTTCTGTATTTAATGTTCATTGGTATCTGGCCTTTTCTTCTCTTGTTAACCCCTGGCAGAAGAAAAGTCATTCCTAGACCGAGCAGCGAAACACTCACCGTTCCTGGCCGTGGGTAGGGCACCCTGCCCTGGTAGGGGACCCACTGGTAGTTGGGACCATCTCTGTGGGCGTAGGGACCCAGGAACACCCTCCTCACGTCACTCATGCTGTACATGCACACAGCTGAGCCCTTGAAAATGTTACTGAAAACAGAGAACAAGGACGATGTTTGTCTCTACACAACAGCAGGAGCTCTCGAGACTGAGCTTTTATAATAAAACTTGACTGGACACAAGGCTGGGGGCACAGCTCAATGGAAGCGCTGTTGCCTAACACGTGCAAGGCCCTGAGTTCGATCCCCAAAGCTGCAGAAATAAAAAAATAAAATACTAAAAGTAAACCTGAAAGTAAATTCTTAGCAATTGCAAGTAGTACGTGGGGTTATTTTAGTCTCATGTATGCAGTTTAACAATGCACAAGAGAACAAGTTATGATTTCTCAATAATGGAAAGTATGGTGAAACCATCTTCAGTATATGTGCATTCATATCAAAAAAACTATTAAATTTTGATAGAAAAAACATGTAGAAAATCTATATGAGCATTCAATTTTAATGCCATGTAGAAATAAAAATATAAACCTTGCCTAAGCCTCGAGCAACATTTTAAACAAGAAAGCACGTTTAGGAACTCATTTTCCACACTGAAATTGGTGCATAAAATGAGTGGTCCATGGAAAATGATGTGCCACATTACATTATTTTTATCTCCCAAACCACCAAAGTATTAGATCAAGAAACAATTTGATATTTGTGCAGACATTTAAAAATCATCTCTTTCCAACACAGCAAATAGTTTTTAGTTGGTAGCTATTTCAGACGAGGGAAAGTGGAGAACTGTAGCAATTACATTATTTTGCAAACCAAAGTGAGGTAATAGAAATAAAATGCAACTTTGTCACTGAGCTGTGAAAGTTTCACATTTTATTTTGCTTACAGGCCTAGGGCTGGGAATGTATTTGGACAAAGATATTAAGGACTTGGGCCGTTTACAATATGGAACACTTAGAGCCCAGCTCCCCTTATAGAAAATCACATGTGAAGCACCAAATGGAAACCACGTGTGTCTGGAAAGCCAAGCCTCCAAACTCTGTGGAATGGCCCAGAATGGACGGACCCAGGCTCCCTGGGCTGCGGCTTCCAGCAGTGACTGGACACAGGTCCTTGGTGCAGCTTAACTCAACAAGTGCTCATAGAAATGAGGATTTCCAGGAAAGGTTAGGAAACGAGATCATGCCTGTCTAGATCACAGCTGGTGAAGGAGCCTGGAGTTGTCTGTATTCATTCACCACTATTCCATACTCTGCTTTTTTAATAATGAAACAAGCAGTCGGCAGAGGACATGATGAACATCACTGCAGCTCAAGGGGTTCACAGTCAAGCACCCTTTCTCCACCTGAGGGAGAGGTAGAGACATCTCTCCAGCTAACCAGGTGGCCACCGTAGCTCCATCCTAACCCTAACTTGAAGTCTAATCCTTACCCTGACTCTAACCCTAACACTAACTTTAACCCACCCTACCTTAACCCTAACCTATCCCCGATCACTACCCTAACCTGGACCCTGACCTTTGGCCTGACCTTGAGCCTGAGCCTGAGCCTGACCCTTAGGCTAACCACATGACCTCTGGGGGATACATGTTAAAAATGTCCCCATTCTGGAGACTCGGGAACTCTGGGAGCGGGGCCTAGTGACCTCCACTTTCTTAATTTATGTTTCTGTAATCATAAAGACAGAGACAAAGATTTTAGCATGCTTTCCGAGTTTTTCTATTGCATTTTCAAGTTGAGAACTGTGAAATGAAACAATGAAGAAGCAGTAGGAGAAACTGATTAATATTTGCTTCATTTCATCCTCCCAAAGTCTTTACCTTAGTCTTCCTCGTTTCACACTGAGGGCAGAAGTTATGTAGGTGTAGGGCTTACTTTCAGACACAGCACTCCAGGCCTCTTCGCTTGCGTTAAATTTTAAGTTAAGTAAGTGTATCCAAGCACTTCGGAATGCTTACTTAATACAGAATAAACCACTGTCAGGTGTGATATCAAATCTTTCTCCTTACTATACTATTATGACCAGTTACTTTTTCTGACATTGATTCTAAGTTATTTTTCCTTTGGATTTTTAACAGATACGCCAGCACTTATCCCTACTTGTAACTTTGAGTGCGTTCTCCCCGCAGCCCCGGGAAATGGGAGGGTGTGTTGGGTGTGAGATCGGAGAGGGCGGTGCAGAGCAGGGTGGCGCGAGCTGGGGCCGGGCGGAAGCGGAGTGCGGCCTGCGCAGAGCAACAGAGGCACCGGCCGGCGTTCCTGGGGCCGAGGCAGAGGGGCCGTCACCCCTGTTCACTGGTGTTATGGGATCTTTCTAGACTCGTATTTTCAAAATGTAGATGACAAAGCGGCCCACAGAAATGAAGTAAAACGAGAGAGAGACAGAGATTGAGATTAAATTTTGAAAAGAGCATTCATTTGCTCGCTTTGAAAAGTTTTAAACTATGTATAGGACTGAAATAGAGATTCGGTATGAATGCTGCCGACAGGTCGCAAGGCAGCCTATTGGCTTTCTTCGTGAGCACTTGTCTTTTCCCGAGTCGGTCCCTACGTGCGCCCTGGAGTCTGCGCGCCGCCGTGCCGTGCCGGGGCAGCGCGGCAGAGGGGCCGAGTGCCGCCTTCCAGGGCGTCTTCTGCTCAGAGCCTCGCGTCAGCCCAGGGCTCAGAGACAACTTCCGTCCCAGGCTGCTGAAATGACCAAGGGCATCGGTTCTTGTGCCTTGTGCATTTAGCTAACAGCGGGAAAGACTGGGGCGGGGCGTGGGGAGGAGCTGTGTTCGGTACAATTACGCTCGTCTATCCTGAGCTAAGGTTCCTGCGCCTTTGCTGATAGTGCTTCAGACTCTGCCAAAGGCCGATTCCAGCCCCTTCACTTCAGTGTTTAAAGCAGAGCTATGCATCAGGTGGGACACACGTTTTCCAACCGTGCCACCGTTCTATTCACAAGAGTCACGTACTTTACTGAAATGTACTTAAAAACACTAACAGCCACCGACATCCTACCTTTAGTCCCCTCGGGATGTACATAAAGCTCAAAATTAACACAGCAGTTTCTGTGAGAAAACGGTAATAAAATGTTATTTACCTGGACGTGGTAAACACTCCATAGACAATTGGATTTTTAGGATCTTTGGAGTTCATTAAGAACACATCCTCTGTTTGAAAACAAATGGGGGAAAGTCACATTTTTCAGGGTCGTGATGAAGTCTGCAAAATGTCTCTTGTAAAGAAGCAACAGCCACTTACGCAGTTCGTCAAAGTGGGTGTCGATGCCATTAGGCCCCGGCACGGAGCAGATGAGCCGGGCTTTGAGGAATGTGGTCCACTTGTTGACCAGGCTCCGGTGTCCCCCGAAGTCATTCTGGAAAGGCAGGGCGTGGTCAGACACCAGGGCTGCACGCGGTGACGTCAGAGGCACCGTTCCCCATGTCTTCTGTTTGCTCTGCTAGGGACAGAACTCAGGACCGTGGGGCAGGTGTGGTTCCACGGAGCTAAATCCCCAACTCTCTTCTGATGTCTTGAAACAAATGCGAATAAAATTCCTCACTTTTACAAAACAAGAGAGACAAACCTTTATCTGTGAGCATGAGAACCCAAATTCTCTACTCCTCAAAATGACTGTGGTTATTCTAAGTGACCAGGTACACGTGACTGCCACGGTTTACACTGTGAGTCAAGCCATGCCCTCCACTTCTGTTCAAGGGATTGTTCGTAAGAAATATCCTTTAACACTCAAAGGCTGTTTCACGTCTGTCAGTGGACAGACTTTAAGACTGTGGTACGTAGATACAACGGAACATTCTTCAGCCTTGAAAAGAAAGAAATTCTGTTACTTGTCAAAAGATTGATACACTTTGAGGACTTAGTGTAAAGTAAAATAAACCAGGTACAGAAAGACAAACGCCACATGAGCTCATTTAAATATCTACAAAACTGGAGCTCACTGAAGCAGCATAGAATGGGGCTGGGAAGGGAGTGTTTTGGATGAGCCTGGAGAGTGTGCACAAGAATTCAGTGGGACACGGAGAGAGTAAATTAAACGTGGTGTGGATGGTTAGCAATAATGTGCTCTCCGGAATTCCTAAGAGAGGGGTTTTAAGTGTCCTTCGCACACAGAATCCTAAGGGGTATGCAACACCTTTGGATATGCGTGAGACACATATTAAAACCTATGTTGTCCATGACAGATATGTACAATTTTTTATTTCCAAATAAAAGTATTTCTAAGAGGGGCTGGAGATTTAGCTCAGTGGTTCCAGAGCCTGCCTCGCAAGCGCAAGGCCCTGAGTTCAGTCCCGGTAACCACATACAATGCTGGGCGTGGAGACTCACACCCACCAGCCATCAATACCACATACCACAGTGCCAGGCACGGTGGCTCACGCCTGTCATCCCAGCACTCGGGAGGCAGAGACAGGAGGATTGCTGAGTTCGAGGCTTGCCTGGGCTACATAGTGAGCTCAGGGCCAGCCTGAACTACAAAGTGAGATCCTGTCTCAAAAAAAGAAAAGAAAAAGAAAAAGAAACAATTTCTGAGAGCCACGCTGCTTTCGGCCGTCCTGTCACCACTCTGCAGGGAGCGTCCTCCGCTCCGGGTCTCTGAGGCGTGATGTGTCCTCCCGCGCTTACCGCGCGCTTTGGAAGCTGCCGGGCTGTGCAGGCTGCTCTCCGGCGGACAGCGGCACACGGCAGGGATCTGTCACCGTCTGCACACGGACGATGACTGCGGGCCTTACACCCTGCACCCCGAACATGCCAGCAGCAGGAACTTCAAAACGTGAAGTGCTGAAGTGATTTCTACTTCATAAGTAACACGTTGAGAACACACTTGCATTAACTTTACTTAAAGAAACTCACTCCAGGGAAAATATTTTGAAAATGTCTCTCACTGCAGATAAAACTGAATTTTAACCTAAAAGTAGCAATAAATTCTACTAAAAGGTATATATATTCACTAGCAACTATAGTCTTTTAAAATAGTATTTATGTGCATATGTAGAAGGAACATATAGGTTCCTTCAAAACAGAACACTGGTTTATATATATATATATTTTTTTTTCTTTTTGAGACAGGTCTCGCTTTGTAGTTCAGGCTGGCCCTGAGCTCACTAGTCCAGGCAAGCCTCGAACTCAGCAATCCTCCTGCCTCTGCCTCCCGAGTGCTGGGATTACAGGCATGAGCCACCACACCCGGCTATATTTTCTTTATAAGATTTTTTTAATACTAGATGTACTTAAAATGATTTTGTTTTGGAGAAAAGAAATTCATCTATTCACAATTTATTTGTTCCCAGGTATTTTAACTCTCTTAAATTTCAAGTCATTGAATATATTTCCAATTGGTGATACTAATTGATGGACATTTATTGAGGATTCTTAGCCTGTATATCCAACATTATACAGCAATATCAAATCCAGCATCATGCCGTACAGTAAATGAAGCACCAGAAAGAAAAGGTTTCATGTTTTTCCTCACTTAAAGTAATACTTCTCTTGTAATCCAACAGCACACACGTACCCCAAGCTCATCAGCTGTGGGAAGCAACACAGCCCCGGGTAGCGCAGGGGTCTACGCCTCCATATCCAAGGGACCACGTCACCTCCCAAGACTTTCGAACCCAGACCAGCCCACGTGCCGCCGAGGCAGCACCGCCGCCCTGACCACCTGACGGCCACTGAGAAGGGGACTGCTGGGCAGCGTCGCGCGCTCTGCCCTCCGCGCTGTCCAAGCCCTTCTGGGTGACGGAACACACTTCCGCTCCGCTTGCACGGTGGAAAGTGAGAGAAACGGAACCGACTGGACATCGGCCTGGTCCTCCGTGTTCTCCAGACCTCACCTTGCATATCTGACCTATTCTAGCGTGCGTGGCTTTTCCAGAATGCTCTCCATCTATCGCGTTCTCGCGGAAGAAGAAGTAAACTTTATCGTCTTCAGGGTTGTCACTCTCTGGAACAAGGTGCGCACTGATGAATCTGGGATCTGAGAGGCAAGCAGAGCGTATGTATTAACCCACAGCTTAAGATATCATTCACTTTAGCTCACTGGCAACCCCTTCTTGATATATTACAAGAAAGTCATATTTCCTTAGTTCAATTTTCTAGTGGATGTAAACTGAATCTGATGCATTTTCGTGAGCGATAAAACATGTAAGAGCTCCAGGAAAAATCAATTCCTTTCCTTAAGAAGGTGCAGAAAGGTACACCTTAAGAAGGTGACTTTGTGTAACCACCAATAAAAATGCAATTCTGAGTATTAAAATTCTTCCTAAACTTTAAGTGCCATCAACCATTACTTCTTGGTGTCACAACTGTCAGTTTTCCTTTCAACCACACCGTGACGTTGGTTGAACTTGTAATCAGCAAGCTCTGCAGGGCGCAGACAACCCTTTCCCGATGGTGCCCCTCAGGTAACAGAGTGGGGTTGCGCTGGGGTCTTCAGCCCAGAGCCCCCCTTCCGCTCATACCCAGCATTCTCTCGGCTTGTGTCCATTCGTCATCACCCCCCGACACCCTTTCCTGTCCCTCTGTTTGCAGCCCTGATCATGACCCAGGGTTTCCCTCTCCAAATCCTCCATGATCTTTCCAGCTCTCTTGCCGTGCGATGTAACATCCTCCCCGGAAAGGAGGAAAGAGGACAGACAGACAGCCGAAGGGACAGCAGCTGTGTGCACAGTCTGCCTGGAAACTACTTTTGTAAATAGCTGGGCTGCTGAGGCTGTGACTCATATGTGCTGCATAGAAACAGGCAGCGAATCCCGGGCTTTCCTCTGAGATGTGCTGAGGAGCCGAGCCCACCACGCCACAAGAACTTAGGACACTGCAAATATTTGAATTTTCACAGTAATCTATCTACCTCTTCTCCCACGTGTCTTATGTCATCAAAGTTCCAATGAAACACATGCATGTGCACGCACAGAGGTCAGCACCATTCTTAGGAGATCAGGAAAGACACAGAACCCTGGAACTGGTTTATCACACACAAGGAATTAACTTCCTCCTGACGTTCACAGCAGCGTGGCCTATGCTTGTGCATCCCATAGCACGTGCTCTGGCCCAGGCGCTCAGTGCATTTTGCAGGGAGACTTTACCACTTTATTTATTTCAGGAAAGTCACACAGGCTCTGTAAGTCACGCACACCATGTGAGACACTAAGTGTTCATATAGTAAGCTACAAATCACGAAGTTTAATAACAGAATAATAATTTTAAAGTAGACATACCTAGCACAAACCAGAAGTTTTAAACACATATGAAATGTTTAGTTAACTTTAGGAATTATCACAAAACCTGCTTTCGTTCCTAACTTTCTACTTGTTCATTGCATAGATATGTTTAACATACATGGTTGTCTCCTGAGGCCTGACCTGCAGGTTAAGTGATATGACAGAGTAGGCTCCCTTCATGAGCAAAGTATTAAGGCTACATGAAGTTGGGCTCCTAAAAAGACACATAGAGGTGTGTGTTACGCACTTGGGCACAACACACACCTATATTTGTAAACACTCAGTTCAGGCTTGAAAATTGAAAACTAAATTTTGTGAGCTTTAGTAAGACTCTTTCTTCCCAGAACTCAGAAGTCTAATTTTCAAACTGTTTTTATTCTAGACTGAGTTATTACAAATTAGGTTCTACTTGGCTTGTCTGGCTTACATCGTTCATGTAGAATAGTTACTTCATATATAGTAGTTCATGTTTCAACCATAAACAGCAACTTTGTGAACGTGTTAACAAATGTATCAGATTATTAGTGTTATGGAGTTCTTGTCAAAAATGCCTTGATCCGATATGAAGAAATTTCATTACAGTGTAGCTACAGAATTCAGAAGATGGAAAAATATCTGTCTCCTGTTCCTGGATAGGTGGAACCAATATACTCAAAATGGCCATACTTCCAAAACTGATACATAGATTTAATGCAATCCCAACTGAAGTTCCAACTGGATTCGGCACAGAACCAGAGAAGATAAAGCTAAAATTCACACGGAGCCAGAAAGGACCCACAGAGCAAAAGCAGTTCCAGGTAACAAGAGCAAAGCAGGAAGCAGCACAATTTCTGACCTGAAGTTAGCATTCAAAGCTGCTGTGGTAAAAACTCCAGGCACAGAAACACATGAGGATCAGTGGAACAGCACAGAGGACACTGAAACAACCCCAGGCACTTTGGGCTCTTGGATCTTTGACAAAAGGGTCAAGAACAGGACTGGAGGAGGAACAGCCTATGTGATAGCAAGCGGTTCCGGGAAAACTAGGTATCTAATGCGGGAGACTGAATCTAGTCCCTCACTGCCGTTATGTACTAAAAATGATCAAAGTGCTAAATATTAAGACAGAAACACTTATTTACTACAGGGGAAAGTAGGGAAAGTTAAAGTCAGAGACGAAAGCAAGGCCCTTCTAGCAGAGCCCTGGTTGCATAGTAACTAGTTCTGAAAGTCAACAAATGAAATCATGTCAAATTAACAAGCTTCTGCACAGGAAAGTGAACCCCCAACCGAGTGAGGAGACAGTATATTGAATGGCAAAAATGTTTTGCCAGCTGTTCTTCTGACAAAAGATTAATATCTAAAATATATTTAAAAACTAAAAACTTTACCCCCCCCAATAAAAGTCTCAAGCAAAAATGGGCAAGTGAAATGAACAGATATTTCACAGAAGACGCAGAGATAGGCAGCCCGTACTTAAAGATGTGCTCACCATTGCTGGGCACTAGGGAAATGCAAATTAAAACAATACAGAGAATCCACTTTACTCCAAGAAGAGAGGCAGCATCAGGAAGTGAAATGACCGCTTCCGGTGAGGCTGTGGGGAAGGGAGCCCTTCGGTGTTCTTGGTGGGGATGTAACAGTGCAGGCGCTACAGACACCAGCCTGGAGGCTCTCAAAATACTAATGCTACAAATTCTGTTTGACCCAGCTCTTCCTCCGCTGCGTATCTTTCTGAAAGTCTTACAGACGCCCCATCGCAGCGATCCGCACGGTGGTGTTCGTGGCAGCACGACTCACAGCGGCTCCGTCTTGGAAGCGGCCTGTACATCCACGGCCAGGTGAGGCGAGCAGTGGAACGCGGTGTTCCCGCAGCGGGGAGCAGTGCGCTGCCACCCAGAAGGGCACCCCGAGTCCTCTGTCGGGGGAGGGACGCACCTGGAGACCGGGACGCTCGGCGGGATAAGTCAGGCACGAAAGCGGGACCACCACAGTTTCTCCTCTATGAGAAGCTCCAGTTACAAATAAAGAGCCAAATAAGAGAGAAGAAGAAGAGGTGGGGAGAGAGCTCTTTCTCGGACAGACGGGGGCCGGGAGACGGGCGGGCAGAGGGGCCCGAGACGTGTTCTGGGCACTATCAGCTCCCAGCGGGAGTGAGGCCTTCGCGCTGCAGACGTGCCCTTGTAAAAATAGTCAGACGTTCATGAAAACTGAAAATCACGCATTAGTCTGCGGTGAGGTGAAGGGGCCGGACCTGACCTCGGAGTCGCTGACTCCGCTGCGTTTGATTCGACCCCAAACGCGCGCGAGCCGTGCTCGGTGAGCCCAGGCCGCACCCCCCGCTCTCCGAGCAGCGATCGGCCCTGGTGACCTCGGCGCGGAGGCCAGTGCGCTCTGTCCTACCGTCTGCGCGCGAGAGGAGCCCCTGTCCGCACGACGCCTCCCTCTGCGATACGTGAGGGCAACACGGCCTCGCTGAAGCGGGCTTCCGTGGGGAATGGGCGAGCGGTCAGCAAGCTCTCCCCTTGCCAGCCCGTGTGTCCGACACGCGTAAGCGCGTCCCCGGGGAGATCGCTTCGGCCCCTCCCGCCCGTCCTCGACTCCCGCGTCCGGCTTCTCATCGCACCAGCTGCTATCCTGGCCTTTCCTCCAGCATCGGAAGGCACAGCCCGCGGATTTTCCCAGCAGATGACAGGAGCTGGCCTGGGTGTAACCAAAACTAAAACGTACGGAGAAAATGACTATTAAAGTAGCAAAAGACAATGTCAAATAGAAACCACTGTCGACTGGGTCAAACTTATTCACGAAACTAGGTTATTCCTTGGATAAAGGAAAACATTCACTCTCATTTTAAAATAAAACCACTCCTGTTAGTTCGTCTCTTATGAGAGAATTCAGAAGCCCTTTCCTCTCTCAGTACTTCGAGTTGAGAAAGTCCGTTAGCCACGAGTTCTGCCCCCTGTGTGCTCACTGCTACTTGAACCCCACGGTTCCTGTGTCCCCTCCCCTCCTGCATGCTGGCAGGAACCTCACTGCACCCCTCCTCCCTGCAACCCCAAGCGCAGATGATCTGTCCAGGATGAGGCACCCCAAGCCCCCCACCTCCTGCAGTCCAGTGACATCTTCACACCTTTGCTCTTGTTTCTGAATAAAGACAAAGAGCGTAAAACTATTTCAGCATAGTAAATGGACCCTGCTACCAATTCAAATTACTTTCTCTGAAGACGAATCGCACCTCATTAAGGTTTCTATTATTTATTTTTGGCGCCTGTGACAGATTTGTTGCCACCAACAGTTTACACATTTCCTGGTTTTCTTCAGATCTGATAAAGTCCACCCACCCGGGCCGAGCCCAGGGCTTTGTGCCGAGCCAACCGTATCTGGAGCACCTACGGCTGTCCGGGACTTTAGGGTAGTTTCCCCAACTCGCTAAGCTGCTCAGAGTGGGCTCAAGCCTCCGCGCCCACTTCCAGAGAGATTATTGGAGACAGTTCACAAGCGCGAGCTTGGGGAGAAGTCGGAGGGACACGCGAGGGGCAGGCAGCCTTGTCTGGAAGAAGTCGGAGGCTTCTCAGAAGATGCGGCCCACGTTTCGAGACCCGGGACGCGCAAGAGCGTGAGGCAGAGGCAGCTTCCCCCGCGAGGAGTCCGCGGCAAACGGGGCAAAGACACAGAACACAAAGGAAGTCACGCTCGGGGGCCGGTCCGTCCTGACAAAGACGGGGACTCATCACTGGGGAAGCGCCCGCGACGGCACTGGCGGATTCTTGTTCTAGGGTCGCCTGACTGCCGCAGGGACACCCGCTCTAGAACAGAGGCCGGGCCCGCCAGAGACGGTCGCAGGACGCACACGGAGAGGAGCGCTGGGGGTCTGCGGGGCCGAGCCTGGAGCAAGGGGCGCGGGCGGGCGGGGGCATCTGCAGACGGACACGGGCACCCCATGTGGAGGAGTGAGGTGAAAGCATGGCGCAGGAGGAGCCTGGCCACTGAGGAGCGGCGGGAGAAGACTGGTTTCCTGCCAGGGAGGAGGGAGGACAGGGGCTGTTCCGCGTCTCAGCGCTGGAGACCCCGGAGGGTCTCGCAGATCCGGACCCGACGTCTGCAGAAGGAGAGGCCGACGGGGCGCAGCGAGCTGAAAACGAGCAGGTGGAGCCAGCGGAAGGTGTGGGGAAGGGAGGAAGGGAGACAGAGGAGACGCCCCCAAACCCAGAGGACGATGAGAAGCGCAGGGAACCAGCCACAGAGAGGAGCTGTGGGAGGAAGGAGAGGGGCGGGAGGAGCAGCGGGAGGAGCAGCGGGAGGAGCAGGTGCTCCTTGGACTTTGGGGCTTTCCTTACTTAACGACTCTTTCTCTGTGTCAAATATTTATTTCTGAATGTCTTTACCCTCCAAAAGCGGAGAAGCCCAGCGACACCGTCCTGTGGCCAGACGTGGGGGTCTCGCATCGCCCGCCCAGGCCCTGTGTCCGTGGCCCTTCGTGCCTCCCGTGCTGTCCGTGGCCTCCACTTCCGTGGCCCCACCCCCCACACGACAGCAGCACCCCTCCCCGTCTAGCCGCGGACGCGAAGGAAACAACCAGCTCTTCCTAGCCCTCCCTGGGGCTGTGCCCCGTGCGGCCCCGTGTCCTCGAACAGGCGCCGCCAGCCCCGGCCTTCGCGCTTGCCTGGTGCCCCCCCCCCGTCCCAGCTCCGCCCACGCTGGCCAGGGAAAGCATGTCCTATTTTTCCATCAGTCGTTTTTGAATTTTTAGCTGTATCATTTTTATTTTCCTTTGAGATTCTATTCACTTAAACAGACTCAAGTATCACCAAACTATGTCAGCGTTCTTTCCCTTCCTGTGTCCACATCTGCATTTTAAAAATCTTGCTAAGAATGTCTCCCTAGATCATGCATTGAAAAAGATTCATCAGACCTATAAGGAGCTCACTGAATTGTCTTTTAAAACCGCATCTCCTTCTACTTTTCCAGCACTGGGTATTTCCATCTTCAAGGGCTGTGCATAAACTCTTATTTTACCTTCAATTTTATCCATCTCCTGTAGTACTCTTTTTTGCACTTTATGTTCATCAAACTACTTTTTTTCTGCGTTTGTTTTTGCTCTCTTATCCTCTTTTAGTTCTCTTTTTGCAGCATAATGCTTATTCTTACCATTATATAATACTATTTGTGGAAGAGTCTAACTGGTCTTTATCTTGTGTCACCCCTTTTTCTGAGCCTGGTACAAAGAACACAGAGATAGGTTTAAATGCCTTTGTCACATGCAGTGACAGAGCTGTATAAAATAAGCCTTGACAGGCAAAGAGGACAGGGAGAAGGACGCCCTGGGAGCCAGGGACGGGCCAGACGCCCACGTGATGGGGCCCATGGAGGCCCTAGACCGGGTCCCCGTTTCGGCTCCGAATTCCCTAGCACGAAGGCAGGTGGGAAGCCTCATCGGTTGCACTGTCCCGAATGCAGAGGACGAGGAGGGTCACCCCGGAAGCCCCCGTGACAGGCTTCCACGGCACTGGCCGCGGGTCCTCTTCCGCTCAGCGCCCCCTGCTGGCTGCCCAGGGCCGACCTCATCTGCTACCGCCGCAGACGCGCCGCTCCGGGGTGGGAGAGGGGCGTGGCTTCCCCCGGGACGGCACTTTTGTCCTCGCTTGTATTCTTCCGTCTTCACACTTGTCCTGTGACAGGCATCTGTCTTATCTTCTCCCTCTTTGCCTCCAGGTTCTATAAATAACAATGTTTCCCCCGAGCTTATTTGCATCTTTCCCACAGCAGCGACCCAGATGTATGCTCTTATCTCTTCCCTCCGGGCAGACGCAGCCAGTCTGTTTTCCAGCCCCCGCTGTCTGTCTATCTGTCTGTCTGTCTGTCTGTCTGTCTGTCTGTCTGTCTGTCTGTCTGTCTGTCTGTCTGTCGCCCTACAGCACAGGCAGGTCCCTCCCACCCGGAACACAGCCCGCACTTGGAATCTTCAAAGCTCAAAGCAATCGGCTGTTTTGCTTCTGCTGTCACCTCACCTGCGACTCTAATTATTGTCCCTTCTAGACTAAGAGTGGTTTCAGAAACAATCTATAGCTTCAAAATAGATGAATGAATGAGGAGGAAATAAAATAGGAAGGCTTTTTTTGTGAAGAAGGAACTACATTGTCTTGCTTTCTGGCGTGTTTTACTGAAGTGTTTTGGATGGGTCGAGTTCATTATCAGTTTGGAAAGGTATGGCTTCCTGGGTGAAGGAGTGCCTAGACATGCTTCTTGAAATTGAAGCCTTTTTTTTTCTCAAGTTACTACACAATAGCAAGTTTTCAAGATGTTTTTTTCTGAAAGTGTTTACTCTTTGAAAGTAGAATTTCTTCTCTTTGATCTTATGCTTTTGCACTGAGTAATTAATGTAGTAAAATTAATTTTGGTTTCCATTTTCCAAAGTTAGATTTCATCAGTGGGGTTAAAATAACAGAAAACAGGCCTCTCTACTTAGCTCCCTAAAGACAGTGCCTCTGTTGGGGTCAGGCAAGCCGTGTCCTGAGGGGTACGGGAGACTCTGTACCTGCCTTGTCAGCAAAACACCCTGAGGAAAAAGATTCCCAGAGTTCCCTGGTGCAGCAGGCTTGCTGGCTCGCCTGAGGGGCCTGAGAAAGTCCGTGGCACTCACAAGGGAAGCTTTCTCTGTGCTGTGACTCCAGCCAACAAGAAGCAGAAATGAAAGCCCAACCCAGGAGTCGGCTCTTTGCAAAGCTGTGCCCTCTCAATCACCACTGAAGAGAATGGCCATTTCCAGGCTCTAAACAGGACCCTTGGACTCCTCGTGGCTCAAGCCATCGGGACGAACGAAGCGAGCCCCATCCTGCCTGCAGGCCCGGGCACACGGGTCAGCCGCCTCGTGTGAAGCACAGTCTGAAAGACGCCTTTCGATGTGAAGCAGGAGGCTGGTGTGGGTGTGTGCTGAGGCAGGACATCAAAGCAAGCGGCGGGACCCACCGATGGCTCACGGCGCACCCCTACCCCAGCTCACGCTGCCTCTGAACCTCCCCTGAGAGCTAAGTAGCCCCTCAGCACGGTGTGCGCCGTCTGCCCTGGGGATGAGAGGCTTTGTGTCTACAGATCCAGGGCAGAGGACAGGGTAGGACTGCACAAATCGTCACGCTGATAGGCAGAGGGTGGTAATGGCGGCTGGGCCTTCTGCTTGCCCCACCCCCGCCAGTCTTCCACCGCGCTCTGCAGACAACATTTCTTGCAAAACTCCCATTTGGCAGCACCTGCTGCTCATCACAGCACTGCTCTGTGGAAATATTTTTAGCAGCTGCAAATTAGACTGTCCTTCAGGTGCAGCCTCGCACTTAATGAAAGTGACACCTGGCCGCGCGTCTCCATGACTCATCTGGCAGCCGGGGCTGACCTCGGTCACAAGGACATTCTGCCACTCTCAGCTGGGCAGCCAGCAGAGGCTCCGGGTGGTGCCATCCTGACCCGCAGTGGGCGGGGCCTGCTCCTCTCACACACTTTTGCCTCGGGGACAGCAGCAGAAATGGATCTCTGTAACTGGCCGATCAAAGCTTGGAGAATCCGTGCAGTTAAGAGTTGGCATCGGCACAGGGTGGGAGGCATGAGCTGTGCATGGCTCTGCACAGGCAGAGGTGGACTGAGGGGTTGGTCAGCTCCCCTGCACAACGTCACGGACCCAGCGTGTCCCTGCGCTGCGCTCCGCGCTCTGCCAGCCCGTCCAGGGACACGTCAGGGCAGCCGGAGCCGAGCAGGTGCACAGCGCCCAGTGGCAGGAGGACAACTCCGCTCCCAGGCCCCGGACGCGCTGTGACAAGGACTGTGGGAGGGAGAAGGCCCTAAACCCACAAAAGACAAACGTGCTCTCCCGTTTGCTTCACACTTTGGGGCGTCCCACAGCCATATCACGGTCTATATAGAGAAAGCCTCTAAGAACCAACACAGATGAGACAACTTTTCCTGCACTGAGCAGATGCAAAATTACTATTGATAGTAAAAAACTCAACAGCTAAATCTTGGAAGCAGCCGATATGGCTTCAACAGATGAACGGGTGAAGAAAGTGTGGCATTTCTACACACCGGAGCACTACAGCGCCGTGAAGAAGGGTGGGCCCGACGCACGTGCACGCGGAGACCGTCACGTCAACTGAGATGAGTGAGACACACAAGCTCGAATATCACATGCTTTCTCTTATATGTGAAATGCAAAGTATAAATAAAGACCGAAGTGGAAGACAGATAATAGAAAGTCAGGAGGGAGATCTTTGTCAAATGAGAGGAGGATGAGGAGATAGAGAGAGAGGCAGGGAGGGGATGAAAAAGAATTAAGATGAGTTCTGTCCATGCACTGACTCCACAAGAGGAGCGTAAGCATTATGTACTGAAAATACATACCTATAAAAAATAAAGGACACACACACACACAACTACACTGTCACGAGTTGGGGAAAATGGAAGAAACTGGCCCTGGTGCTAGCCCTGTGCCATAGGGAGGACCCCCCTGGCCAGCCTCCCTGTCCCCAGAGTGCTCGGGAGCCAGGCACCACGCACAAGCCGCACACTGTCCTGCTAGGTCTGTTTAGCAGAGGCTTTCAGACTGGGCTTCTAGCTATTATGACTTTACAACACTGTTTATGAAACTTCGTGAAATTTTTGTAAAGTGTGTATGTTTAAAGTTAGTGCTAACATACATTTTTACTGCCATGTAAGCCAGTCGAATCTGCCTGCTGATAAGGACGCCATAAACCTGTTAAGAAAAGCTGAGAAAAATGAAGACCAGCAGTAAAGGACGGAAATGTTAAAACTCTGAGTACTTCCAACGTTCTGGTCTCAGCCGGGAAAGTGGTCCAGCAACAATCACCCCCAGATGAGCCAGGGCGGTGGCCACGGCGCCTTTCGGGGCGGCAGGCGGGAGCCTCGGGGACCGGGGGCCCCACGGGAGGACTCGCAGGCAGGGAGAATGTGCGGAATGCGCTCAACGAGCGTCTCACGTTCTTTGCTAACAGCCCCTCAGAGGAGATCTATCGTTTTTGGCCGTGGAGTAGAAGAACCTCTGGCTGCCAATGACCAGGCCCGGAAAACTCCTGCGTTCGGCGGCTGGGAAAGCGTGAAGCGCCCTGGCTGGTCTAGTGCAGGAGCCAGCGGAGTCGGTCGGAGGAGGGGCAGCGGGAGGGAAGCACCGGAGTAAACGAAAGCGGGGGCTGTTCACGGAGCCGCTTCCCAGGGCTTGTGTTACTGAAACGTTCGTATGCTGGAAAAAAAAATATGATCCCTGAAATGAAGACCCAGAAAAGCCTCAAAGCACAAAGCAGCCCTGGCAGGGCCAGAGACGAGGGGCGGAGTGGGCCCCACCCCAGCCGGGTCCGGGTCTCCAGCCGCACGCGTCTCGGCAGGACTTGGCCGTGGGACTCACTGTGTCAGTGAAAATATTTGCTCTTAACATGAAGAAAAACCTGACGGTTTTCCTCCTTCCTTACTATCTACCGCGGCAGAAGGGGACCTTTCGAGCCCTGTTTGTAATCAGAGGAAGAGTCCACAAGCGTTCCCGGCGGGAGGCTCAGCAGGCAGAGCGGGGACGCCTCGGGGTGCGGGGCGCTTGAACACAAGCGGAGGAGTCTGCGGGGCAGCACCGCACAGCGTTGTCCGGACGCGCCCCGCAGCGAGGAGGAAGCCTCGGCCGCACTTGCCTCTTTTCGGAGCGTTTCCGTCCGTGTCTCCCCGGCCGTCCCTACCGGTTCCTCCCGGACACTCGCCCTGAGCGCGTCTCCCCTGATTCTTTGGCCCTAGGAGGCGTGATCTAACTGTACGGTGAACGTTTACATTTTAGCTGTTATCGGCGTAATGAATGACTACGGCCCTTGACCCCCCCCTCCCCCTTCGAAACCTCCTGCCCGGTGGGACGCGGTGCTGGAATCTCCACCACGGACTTCTACGGCCGCGGGCTCCCCCCGGTGGGAAAGCTCCCGCGTGGCAGGGAAACGCTCTGGCAGGTCCCGGGGCCAGGCGGGCTGCGACAGAGAGGCGGGGACGCCCGCAAGCGGGGCGCCTGGCACGGCCGGGCCGCGGAACGGCGCTCTCGCTCGACGGGAGGGGAGGCTTCTGGGCGGAGCCCACGGCACCAAGCTCGGCCGCAGTGACACTCCGACCACCCCTAGCACTTCCCAGCCGCGCCTTGGCTCACTCCTGGCTCCTCAGGCCCCGGCAGTTCTCCTCCGGGACCCCGATTCAGGTCCGTCTTGTCACCACGGCACCTCACCGCGCTGACAGTGCGTTTCCAAGTGCATCGCGTTTGTGCGGCTCTCACCAGCCGGACAGCTCCGCTCTCGGTCCTTGGAAAGGCGCACAGGCCTCCCCTCCCGGCCTCCGTGCGCGACCCTGGGCTCGGCCCCGCCGGCCTCCCCCGCCCCTCGTCCCTTCGGTTCCCACGGGCCCGCCGGCTCGCTTGGTTCCCACTTGGCCTCTGCGCCGCCTCGCTGAGGCTCTGAGCAGGCTTCACCACCCAGCGTCGACCTCTAGTCCTGGACTCTGGTACTGACGCTGTTCTCGGACTTTCTCGCTGCTGGACGCGATTATGTCATTGGCTCCTGTTTCCGGACATTACTGCGCCATGACAGCAGTGCGGCTGCTTGGGCGTAAGCGGCTGTCCCAGGGTCCATCCAGATCGAGCGCTTACTGACTGTGACCACGAGCTGCTTAGTGTCTCCGTCCAGAGATGTCGCACTGTCGACTGACTTAGTGAAATCAACTCTCAGAGACTTGGGGCCGTGTGTCACCGTTACCTCAGTTTACCCGTGTCCTTGTGAAAACACCCGTGCGTCATCCGCCAGAAATAACTTGTGGAGAGGATCACTGAGGTAACAGAAACAAATATTCTGTGGAAAACAGAAGCACAAGACTAAAGTAAAATGCAAAAGGAAAGGCAAGGCACCATTTTTCATTTCAGGAGCCTGGAAGGGAATCAGCACCCAGAAAGAGCCGCAGCTACTTAACGCTCCGTGCTGACTTAGACAAAGACGGACTAAATGAAGGAAAAGAAGCCTGCTAAGGAGTGAACAGCTCTCCAGAGGAAAACCAGATATGTTTATGGGTGTTTCTTTCTGGTCTCATGACAGCCAACTGTATAATATGTACAATCATCAATCATTATCCTAACTGCATTTATTGTTTTTAGTTACATTAAAAATAAGATTGTGCAGGTGGGTCTGTCCTTTAGGAGGTGATAAGGTTATTTGGTGTCAAATGAAATAAAAGATGAGAAATAAAATACTCATTCGAAGATACACTACGTATTGGTAGAGGTGTTGCCTGTTCCCCTTTTGCAGGGACCGTTTTTGTTACTTTAAGTCAAGCACACCGTCCCCAGACCCTCTCGGCGGCTGGCCAGGATTTCAGCGGGTCTGACACCGTCCAGGGGCCAGTGCACGCTGCGCGGCTCAGAAGCAGCATCGCTCCATCCACTCCAGCCCACACCTCTGGATGTCTTGGCTCTTTTTTGTGGAGAGCCAAAGGGCAACCGCACCCAAAAGATAGCGCTGAGGAAGTAGGTCAAGTGGTCTGAACCACTGAAAAACAAGTCTATATTTAGGCATTGCCTGATCAGCCAGTTCACTTCCGCTGTATAGCCGCCTATCCCAGAATGCCACGTGTCCTTCAGGCATTGGCTGATGACTAGGTATATATATACTGAGAGAGGCCTGTGAAAAGGGGAGCTTTTTTGTTTTTGCTCGAGCAAAAGATCCTGAATAAAACAGCAGAAAGAAGAGTTCGCGTTCGCGTCTTCCTTGCTGGTCGAGGGGGAAGCGACACTTTTTGCCTTCTACCTCACCAGCGTTGCCATCTTAGCAATCTTCAAGTTTAACCCTCTCTCCCTCTCCAATACCTTACCCTTAGTAACTTAACTTGGAACTCTCCATTTGCCAATCATAACGCAGCTTTGGCTTCTTCCCTTCTCGTCACTCCTAGCCTGTGTCTGCTCTTTCACACCAGCTGCCTCGTCAGTAGTCCTCTGGGGGCGACCGGTGCCACCTCACGGTGTGTACGGAGTCAAGCACACACCTGGCTTTCAACCCATCGCTTCACCCCAGCTATTTAATCAGGGGTAATGAAAGCCCTGTATCCAATAGGATTTGAATGAGAATATTTATAGCAACCTCATTCCACCCAGGTGACCATTAACAGAAGAACCACTAGCGTACAGCTACACCATATAATTAAATACTACTCAATAAAAGGACAAATTATTCCTACATATAAAGATGCAAATGAATTTTGAAAGCATTATAAAAAAGAGTGCATACTGCATAATCCCCCTGGCATGCATTCCTAGAACAAGCAGGAGTCTACGTGAAGAAAAGGGGGGGCCCCAGGCACACACGGGGCCAGGTACGTGCTCCGCTGGGAAGCCCCGATTTTCCTGTCTCCTGATACGTTGGCGTGGTTCTGTATTCCAGAAGCATATCATCTGTCAGACTCTTAAACAGTTATTGTATGTAAATTTTATTTCAGGAAAATATCTAAAAACAGGGAAGACATGCCATTGTCAGGAGAAAGATGTATCTAGCCTCAAACTACTTTGAGTTCATAAAATGGCTGATGAAAAGAAGGATTGGATGGACAGATGTGTGACACAATGTAACGAATTCTTAAATCTGTAATGTTAAAACTATAAAATTCAACATTCCTTTATTTTTTCATATTAAAATATGAAAACATGTTGGATTTGCGTTTTAGTTTTTAGTCAAGGTGAATTTAAGTGTGTATAAGGATAAAAGAAAACACTCATAAAATGAAATATATAGATATAATTATTATTGTGGGTTGTAAGTGATACAATTCATTTCTTCTTCTAATACCCATCTTTGGTATTAAGCTGGAAGAAAACTGGCAAATTGGATCAATACCACTGAGCCTGAGCTCTGGGTATCACTGTGACTCTCAGAGATGCAGACCAGCTGCAGTGAAAATCTCGAAGCGCAGCGAGTTCTGTTGAGAGGGAGAATGTGGTCTTTTTAAATTAATTGTGAAAGGACTTGTTTTCCGCAGCCAGGGCTGAACCCAGGGCCTGGCCACGCTCAGGACGTGCCTGTGTCTGAGGGCAGAGCTGTGCCCGCAGCCCTCATTCAGGGCCGTGACTGCAGGGGCCGGAAGTGCCTACAGGTGGCAGGGTTCTCTCTGGAGATAATGAGTGGCACCACCGTTCAGGGTTTTTGAAGTTTTTAGTCTCTTGTGTTTGGGTTTTGTCTTTCTGTTCTGTTGATTGACTTGTGCCCCTTTGATTATCTTAAAATCATTCTTCTATCACAGGAAATGCCTCAAAGTGCAGAAACATAGTACTGGCCCCTAAACAGGTCTTAGGGAAAATCATGCCCGTGTAATTCAGAATAAATGGAGTATCAAGAATTTGTAGGACTTCCTTATTATTGCTGTCTAATAGGACAGTAATGAGTGATTATTTTCTACTGAATGGTGGCCACGCTCCTTGTCTTTTATCTTGCAGCGACTCCACGTTCTCTGTGGGCTTCTACAGTACAGTGACTGCAGCCGCCAGCACAGCTACAGTGTGATCATATGTGGGCGGACCACTGTGCAGGGAGCGGGCGGTACGTGGCATGGCTCACCATTGACAAACATGGTCATGTGGACAGTGGCGTAGAGACCTATTTTCTAATGCTCAATGTGAATTGAAAGCAGGCTTTATCTCTCAATTTGATCACGTTGCAATCACATTTCTATGACTGAAGTTATTTACTCTCTCAAGTGCAGGAAGCCGCTGGATTTATCGACGCGTCTGGCGTGAGACTGCGGGAACTGGGATCGTGCGGTGGACACACGCACCGGCCATCGCCGACTGCGCCTGGCCGTTCACGCTGCTGCCGGGAGCTGCGTGAGCACAAAGCGGCGCGCGATTACTTCGGGGGCGGCTCACCTGAGAGCGTCGGGCAGTTTCATGCAGCCGGTTATCTCCGGGAAGAAAGCTTAAAAACCTACCTCACATTGGCTGTCCCCTCTTTGGATATTGAGTTTGACTTCGTTTTAAAACATCCAAGACTTCACATAGATTTTTTTTTCCACAAAGAAGTTCTATCAAATGAAAGAGCTTTGGAGAAGAACTTGACCACATTCTTACATTTGGCTGTAAATTCGAATGGAAACGAAATGGTGGAGGAATAAAACAAACTCTACTCTAAAAAAGTCACGCTGTCAATGGGGACCCCGTCCATCAAGGATTTGAAATCTTTTTCCTACGAAACAGTTACAGTAACGTTCGAGTTCAGATGAAGAAAACCAAGCCAGCTCTCCTGGCTTCCCTCCGTCCAAAGAAAACACAACTTCGTACCAGAAAAGCCGTTGCTCCGTGATAACAAGTGATTTATATCATCCAGCTTAATCAATGCCTTCACACTAGCCCTGCTCTCAGAGGGGAGACCGGGGAGGCTCCAGGAAGCGTGGCGCGTCCCGACCCACCTCCTTCCCGGGGCGCGGGCTCCCGGGCCTAGCCAGAGCTCCTCACGCCTGCAGACAGAGTGCTTGCTCTGCTTTCTTCAATGAGATGAAACAAGTGCATATAAGTCCCTATGATTTATTTTCTTAAAGTTTCGGTGCTTAATCAAGGAGTTAAAAACAGCATACCGGAGAGATATAGCGCAGGCATGACTCAAACCTCTCCGGGAAAGGAGAGAAACACGCCGCGCTTCCTCGCGACTCCTGCCCTAATTTATAGCCGCCTCTCGCCGACGGGCAGCGCCCCGAGTGGAGAGACCCCGCCCGCCCGGAGGACCGCCCCGGTGAAGCTCAGCTTCTGCAGGCCATTGGGATGCGTGTCACTCGAACTGCCAAGGCCCTTTACGGAATTAAAAATTGTAATCGGGTTCAATTAACTTTTGATCACACCGAGAAATTTTTCTTCAGTTTTTAAATTAAACAGAAAAAGTCACTTGAATTTATCCTAGTTTTCAACATTGAGCTAGAAGATTTATATATGTTTTTAGTGCAATGAGCTAAACTAAGATTTTTTTATTATAGAATCATCCTTATATTAGCAAACTGAGTCATAATTTTATTTGTTTTTTTCAGATATTACAAATAATTTCTACTTTTCCTATTTGTCTAATATTATTACTGGTAATATTGTAAGCTCACATTCCTTGAATGATTTGAAAATACTTCCTATTTTTATTTATGCTCCAAAACATTCCTGAAAGGGATTCTACAGCTTTCCTGTGTATATATTTAACTGTGACACAAATATCGATGAAGGGAAATTATATTCTAAAATGAACAAACAAACCCAATAAGGAACACACAAACAACAGCGAATATGTAAGCCCAGTTTTGTGCTTTTCTGTTACAATCTCTTTGAACACAAGGGCATACTCAATCCTGCTTGCATCTTTCTTTTCCTGAAAGGTCAGACAGAATCCACAGACATCAAGACTGATATTTGTGAATCCAATAATAGTTTGTGCAGAAACTAAAAATAGTTTGTACGTCATCTTCAGATAATCATCAAACTTAATTTCCAAGATTTTCATAACATCTTTACACTGTTTCTTGTTTTGGGAAAGAGGGTCTATGTAGTCCAGGCTGGTCTTGAACTCATGACCATCCCCAGGCCTCAGCCTTCTGAGGGGTGATATGACAGGTGTGCAACACCATGCCTAGCACACCATTTTTACACTGTGATGATAGAAACTCCGCTGGGCGGGAAGCCGAGCGTGTTCCTGATGTCCAGCCATTCCCGGGCTCCTGGCGGCCCTGCACCCCTGGAGTGCAGACTCGGGGTGCTCTGAGCTACTTCGCCTGCACCCTGGTGTTCCCGTAAATGTGAGACAATTGGGCAGTGTGGGCCGTTCCTCAAATAGAACAACCATATAAGGACAGGAGAGATTTAGGTCAACTTTTATTTGATGCATATTTTGGCAACTTTTAAGAGCGTGGCTATTATTATAGCTAGAGCTTGATTAACCTGATTGCACTTACAGAGTCTGTTCAGTGCTTCACCACTTTCTGCCCAGCTAGAAAATGTTCTCAACATCAGAGATGTCAGGCCTCTTTAATGTAGAAAAGTAAGTGAGACGGCGACATGGTAAGCTATTACTCTAAAAGACAATAATGGTTTGGATTCTTGAGAATGTCTAATTTTGTAAGGAAGAGAATTTAAGGCAGAAAAGCAGGCATTTTACAGCACAATTTCCAACTGAATTTGATTTTGTGGAAAGCAACTCTTACTGTGTACTCTTTAACCAGAATAATCCTTTTATCCCTTAAGAAAAATTATGACATTTTACATTAGGTGCTTATCTTTGTACTTTCTGAATCTCAAGTAGAAAATAAGTTATATATTTCTTGTTTTGGTTTGTCTTTTAGGATCATCTCTATGTAAACAGGAATCCAATTCTTAGTTATAAAATTTGGAGAAATTTTTTTATGCTTTCTGAAAAGGACATATTTCACATGTAAATATAAATAATTATACTATGTTATTATACATATATAATCTGAAATTTAAGATTACAACAATATTTAATTTAAAGTGATAGTTTGTGCATTATATTGGGGTTTTATTCCTTTTCACACTAAAATTTTAATTCTTCAAAAAAATAAATTTTCTTTACTCAGAGGTTTGGCTCAAAACTATTTTTCAGGCCCATGGGTATAGCTCCATGGGAAAGCCCTTATCTCCTACGAGGGACCAGGTTGGGCACCCACCACCACAAGGACATAAGATTTCAAGAAACAATACGCTAAGAGTCAGTTACTATATATTTTAACCATCAATTATTGTTTGATTCATCATCGAGTTTGTTATTTAAAATAAATTCTTACTCCTAGCCCAATTCCAGGGCAAGATGATTCATTAATATTAATATATTAATGTTTTGTGAAGAATGTTTTATTTCCCTGAAACTTCTGAAACCTAGAATCACCAGGACTCTGCTGTATTTTATAAAATGATCACTGACATTTCCTGGGAGATGTAGTTGGGGGGAACTCACAGAGTGTACAGGACATGGTCTCGGTGGGATCCTCACTCAGTAAAGAGTGGGTCTTTGGCCAGGCGTGGTGGCTCATGCCCACCGGCAATCAATACCACATACCACAGTGCCGGGAGTGGTGGCTCACGCCTGTAACCCCAGCACTCGGGAGGCAGAGGCAGGAGGATTGCTGAGTTCCAGTCTTGCCTGGGCTCCATAGTGAGCTCAGGGCCAGCCTGAACTCCAAAGCGAGACCCTGTCTCAAAAAAAAAAAAAAAAGTGGGTCTTTGATGATTATTTTGCTTGAAAACTCACCGTCCTCATTCAAAGGATGCATTGAGCCTATACTTCTACTTCCTAGCTTAAATACTAAAAAATTGTCACTTTAAGAAGACTGATCTTAAAAATGCAGTAGCTCAATTAGATCACAACAGCAAAATAAATCTAAATAATGACCTTTCTCTGTCCCCACACACAGACATACACAATACACACGCCTAGGTACTAAATCTTCAGCTACGGCAGTCTCCTTCAAATGGAACAAAAGCCTTGACTCTCTCTGTCTTCTCATCAATAATAAAAATGTATATTGTTAGTTTAGTTCTGGAACTGTAATGTAGCATGTTGATAGAGTACAGATCCTGTTCGATAGGTCCAGGCAGGCAATCTCTAAAATTCTACATTTTGAATAAATTCTCAAGCAAAGGCAAGTTGCTAACTGACCTGGGCGCAAACATTTAGAAGTTAAGTTTTCCATGATTTAAGCTATGCAGAAATAAAACAGTTTACTTTTTAAACAATCAAATCTTTTAATTTTGGGAAATATTTACACTTTCTTGTTGCTGTTCTGTCTTGCGGTTCTGGGGATTAACTCAGGACCTTGTACTTGCCAGGCAGGCTCAGCACACCGAGCGGTGTCCCTGACCTAAAATACATCTTACAAAGTGTGTTCCTTCAACTTATCTTCCAACAAGCAATCTAACACCCAATCTACTCTCGCATGGTTATTTCCGAATAGCAGAAATAGGCAGATTTGTAAAGTACTGAACCCTCAAATGAATGTGCTAGAAGAGAACAAGGTAGAGTTCGAAAGACCTGGATGGACCCACCCAACATGCACCTTTACATTTTACAAGGTGAGAATTGCTGAGAAGGTCTTGTAGGAAGATTCTGAAGAAGATTCCAGCAAATACAGGATTCGTATTCCTCATAGTTATGTCAACTCTTTATTTATTCAAGGAAACCACGTTTTCAGGTCATTGCCCTTAATTACTAAGCATTTCAAATATGTAGCATAACATTCAATATAAGCACCCACGGTTCAGTGGTATAATTTCAACTTGCCGTGGGTGTCTAAAATCCACTGGACCTTTACTAGTAAAAGCATTCCATTAACCCTAGACCTTCTCTTAAAACTTCTTTTGTGAATACTAGTACAGAGTCAACTTCACAGAGGCCTCCTCTTGTGTAATAAATGTTTCCTAAACCAACTTGATATTGTTTTGAATGAATATATGGTTTTCCTCACTTTATTGAAGAGCACTGAAAAGTAGTATCCAATTATTATATAATAGTATCTAATCCTATTAAATACATATCCTGTTTCTATGTTCTTCCATAAAATTAATATAAAAATATCTAAAATTACTCTTTCTGAAGAATATTGTTTTGTACGATGCAAATTAGTGTTAATAAATTTCTTAGACTGACAAATAATGCAATCAATAGGCAGCCTCAGTTAACACTGAAGAAAAGTAAAATTTCCTTTTTCCTATTCCTCAAGATGTTATTAAGACCAAGAAGCTTAGAGATTATATGTAAACTGAAAGGCAATTAAAAATGTAGCATCAAATAAAATTTACAGATTTATAAAATCCCAAGAAATTGGAAAATGACTATACTTTTTTTCTTTAATGACACAGAAATGGAAAGCAGTATTGTCATATGAAAATTCCATAGCAAATAATTGTGTTTCATTAAGGTGGTAAAAGTTACCTTATGAAAACTAATTGTGTATAGTTTTTCAATTTTAGTCAGCTACTGCTTTAATTAAACTAAAAATCAAAATCTTGCAAGAAGAAATTGGGCAGTGGGCCGGAGGGTTAGCTCAGTGGTTCCGGCGCCTGCCTCGCAAGCGTAAGGACCTGAGTTCGATCCCCGGTTACCACATATAATGCTGGGCGTGGTGGCTCACGCCTGTCATCCCAGCACTCGGGAGGCAGAGACAGGAGGATTGCTGAGTTCGCGGCGGCTTGCCTGGGCACCATAGTGAGCTCAGGGCCAGCC
>PVIC010005498.1:0-45081 GCA_004025085.1 Thryonomys swinderianus
AGTTCAGGCTGGCTCTGAGCTCACTGTGTAGCCCAGGCAAGCCTCGAACTCAGCAGTCCTCCTGTCTCTGCCTCCTGAGTGCTGGGATTACAGGCACTGTGGTATGTGATATTGATTGCTGGTGGGCATGAGTCTCCATGCCCAGCATTGTATGTAGTTACCGGGGATTGAACTCAGGACCTTGCGCTTGCGAGGCAGGTGCTGGAACCACTGAGGTAACCCTCCAGCCCCAGTTTTGGGATTTTTAAAAAAGCTAGTACTTACAAGAGAAAATTTATTCCTTTAAAAAAAATGGCTTCCCAGGGGGCTGGAGATTTAGCTCAGTAGTTCTGGCGCCTGCCTCACAAGTGCAAGGTCCTGAGTTCGATCCCCGGGAACCACATACAATGCTGGGCATGGTGACTCACGCCCACCAGCAATCAATACCACATTACCACAGTGCCGGGTGTGGTGGCTCATGCCTGTAATCCCAGCACTCGGGAGGCAGAGGCAGGAGGATTGCCGAGTTCAAGGCTTGCCTGGGCTACACAGTGAGCTCAGAGCCAGCCTGAACTACAAAGCGAGACCCTGTCTCAAAAAAAGTCCTTGAAAACGTATTGGTCAAGGTAGTGCCCCTGTGGAAGGGCTGGGTCAGTTCAGTCAAGTAGTAGAAAACGTGTTGAAACAGTAGGTGAAGTGGTTGTTACACAAGTTACCTAGGATGGCTTTTCCTATTATAGATTAATAAAGGAGAATAGTTTTAGGGAAACTACAAATCATAGCATCTTTAATTGGTGTATATTTAGTATTAGAGTGTATTCTGGAGCAGCAGTTCTACAACTCTTTGGTCTAAGGATCTTTTTTATATTCTTAAATTATTGAGGTCCTCCAAGGGAAGTTGCCTGTTTACCTTTATTTGCTGTATTGCAAATCAAAGCTGAAAAAATGTTTGTCATAAATTTGTTTAAAAATAATAGTAACTAATTACATGGACACATAAGTAGCTTATTTAATTAAAAATAACTTCTTTCTCTTAAATAATGTAGAGAATGGTACTGTTTTGCACTTTTTAGATCTCTCTCCTTTTGTTCGTTTTCTGTTTTTGGACCCAGGATCTTGATGCATATATAGTTCAGGCTAGTTTTGGACTCATTAAATAGCCCAGTCTTCCTTCTTCCACCTCCTGAGTGCAAGGTGTAAGGGGTGCACCACCATGTCTGGGTACATTTCAAATGTCTTTAATGCTTATCTTATATGACAGCTTGATTCTCATCTACTTTTTCATTCAGTTTGTTACAATGTGTTCTTTTATTTCAAATATGTAAGAAAAATCCAGCCTTATAGATAGGAAGTGAGAAAAGCAAAGACTATTTTAATAGTTTTATTAGATAATTGTGTTTTTATTTAATACTACACCAAAACTTGACTAATGGTATTACCCTTACGGGTTGTATCTAAAATATCCTCCAAAGCCTCATACACTCATAGGTGGGACTTTTGCAAGGTAACTGGTTCACGGATGTATGATACTCATCATTGGATTAGTTTACTGGTTGGATGTGACTTTGGAAGGTGAGGCCTGGAAAGAAGAGATGGGTCACTGTGGGTATGGCCTGAAAGGGTACATATATGTCTATCTGGCTGTCTTGTCTGTCTCTCTGTCTACCTATTTACATGTCTGCACCTTTCTTTTCCCTCTGCCTGCTGCCTCATATGCCATGAACTGTTTCTGCTCTACCATGCCACCCTGCCTTGGGGCTAGCCAGCTATGTACTGAAATCTGCACAAACTGAGCCAAAATAAAGCTCTCCTTTAATTTGTGGTTGTCAGGTATTTTCTTCCCAGCAACAAGAAAGTAAGACAAGAACTTTCTTATACAAATTATAATTCAGGTACAGTTGACACAATTTTTTGTATCCTTTTTTGAAATTGGTTTAACAGAAATAGACCTGTTTTGTAATATAAGGCAGAGCAAACTAAGGATAGTGATTCACTTGATTTTAGCTTGGAAAATTCTTTTTTACTGAGACAAGAACTTGCTATATAGTTCAGCCTTGAATTGAATTCACTATTTGGTTTAGGCTGGCCTTGAACCCTGGGTTATCCTCCTGCCTCAGCCTCTGAGATTATTACCAGGTACCACCATACCTCATAGGAAATTCAATTCTTTTTGTTTTTTTTTTTTTTGAGACAGGGTTTGGCTTTGTAGTTCAGGCTGGCCCTGAGCTCACTATGTAGCCCAGGCAAACCTCGAACTCTGCAATCCTCTGCCTCTGCCTCCCGAGTGCTGGGATTACAGGCATGAGCCACCATACCCAGCATTGTGGTATGTGGTACTGATTACTGGTGGGTATAGGTCACCATGCCCAATATTATATGTGGTTACCTGGGATTGAACTCAGGACTTTGCACTTACTATGCAGGCATGGAACCACTGAGCTAAATCTCCAGCCCAAGGGAATTCAGTTCTTACTTAAAAGTCTTTCCCACGTGCTGGAGATTTAGCTCAGTGGTTCCAGCACCTGCCTCGCAAGTACAAGGTCCTGGGTTCGATCCCAGTAACCACATAGAATGCTGGGCATGGTGACTCACGCCCACCAGCAATCAACACCCATACCATAGTGCCGGGCATGGTGGCTCACGTTTGTAATCCCAGCACTCGGGAGGCAGAGGTAGGAGGATTGCTGAGTTCCAGGCTTGCCTGGGCTACATAATGAGCTCAGGGCCAGCCTGAACTACAAAGCAAGACCCTGTCTCAAAAAAATGTCTTTCCCAGCTTCCTATTGCAGAAAATTCACATATAACCAAAGGACACAAAATGATACAGTAAATTGCCACGCAACTTACTTGGTTTCACTGATATCAATTTATATAGTCACCCTGTTTCATTTATACTTTCTTGTGTATTTTTCTTATATTCTTCAATTACGTTGAAACAGATTCCAGTATCATTAATTTGTTCGTTTATTGGAGACAAGGTCTTGCTGTGTAGTTCAGGCTGGCCTTGATCTCACTATGTAGCCTGGCAATCTTCTGCTTCAGCCTTCCCAGTACTGGGATCACAGGCATGCACCGGCATAGCCAGCTCATTTTATTCTTTTTGTTTTGTTTTACTTTTTTGAGTCAGGGTCTCACTATGTAGTTCAGGCTGGCCTTAAACTCAACTATGTAGCCCAGGCTGGCCTTGAACTTCTAGTGATCTTCCTGCCATAGCCCCTGTAGTTCACCATCATGCTGGGCTATTTTAGTGTTAAATAATTGAGAATCTACCTCTCAGGAATAAGACTTTTTTTTTTTTTTTGAGATAGGGTCTTGCTTTGTAGTTCAGGCTGGCCCTGAGCTCACTGTGTAGTACAGGCAAGCCTCGAACTCACAGCAATCCTCCTGCCTGTGCCTACCAAGTGCTGAGATTACAGGCATGAGCCACCATTCTCAGCATTGTGTGTGGTACTAGGGACTGAACTTGGGACTTTGTACTTGCAAGGCAGAGGCTTGAGCTATATCCCTGGCCAGGAATAAGTTTCTGGATTGTAATTTAAAGAAGAAAACAATATATTTTAATTTCTCTTTAGAGTAATTGTACTGACACTCTAATAGTACCCAACAGGAATGGTGTAATGTCATTTTTTGTTTCAGTATTACCTATATTAGTCACCTGTGTTAGCTTTTCAGTCCTTTAATGGATAACTGAGGTCAGTTTAAAAGGAGGAAAGGTTTATTTTAGTTCACAGTTTTGAAGATTTCAGTCCATTATTGGTTGAGCTATTGCTTTTGGGCCTTTGGGGTGACAGTACTTCATAGTGGAAACAAGTGACGGAATTTTTTTTTTTGAGACAAGGTCTGGCTTTGTAGTTCACGCTGACCCTGAGCTCACTATGTAGCCCAGACAAGCCTCCAACTCAGCAATCCTCCTGCCTCAGCCTCTTGAGTACTGGGATTACAGGCATGAGCCACCATGCCCGGCATGTGGTATGTGGTACTGATTGCCCATGGGCATGAGTCACCATGCCTGGCATTGTGGTATGTAGTTATGGGAATGGAATTTGGGACTTTGTACTTGCAAGGCAGACTCTAGAACCACTGAGCTAAATTCCTTTCCACAGAGGAAAGGCCAGGAAGCACAGAGAAAAGGGCTGAGATTTTAATAGTGCCCTTAAGAGGCTCTCCCAGTGACTGGCTCTTTCCTAGTCCTACTACTTTTCCAGTAGTTCATAGACTGGCAACCAACCCTTTAATATGGGCCTTTGAGGGACACTTAGCAGCACCTAATATAATAATCTATTTGGCAGACACATAACATCTAATGTACTAGATGGAGCACTTTTGGAATAAATATTTTTTGTTTGAGGCTTTCTGTCTGTCTTTGTCATTGGATTTCTGTTGGGATTATGTGAGTAGACATGACAGAGAAACTGAATATGAGTGACCAGAAGTTTTAAAATTAAAGATATGGGTTTTTCTAGGATGAAGAGACGCGACACAGCCTTGAATGCATCCAGGCCAATCAAATCTTTCCCAGGAAGCAGCTGATTCGAGAGGATGAGAATCTTCAGGTAATCAAAGACACTTTCAATTATGTCATCTGTATTTAGCATCATAATAATGATGTAACAGAGCTAATGAGTTGAAGTCTGATACAATATATATATTTTTTTCCTATAGCATATACAGAAAGTGTGAGCCTGAAGACATCTCATTTCAGCAAAATTTATTTTCTCAGGATTACTTTTTGAGATGAAATTTTCTGTCATTGTTTGATCCAGAATTTTAATAACTAAGTGTATTTGAATTAGATTTGTGTAAAATTTAGGTTACTTTTTGATTTGCTTTAAACTTGGATGACAAAGGATTTACCATCCAATCATCTGATCCATGTTTGTTTACTGCTTGAGAACTATGAAGGATTTTTTCTTCCATTTTGAAGGTTCCTTTCCTTGAGCTTCATGGAGAGAGCACAGAGTATGTGGGCCGTGCTGAGGATGCCATCATTGCCCTTTCTAATTATAGACTTCACATCAAATTCAAGGAGTCTCTTGTTAACGTAAGTAATTACTGACTGTTCTCCCTGTAGGTAGCCAAAGAAAGAGGTTGAAAATGTCCTCAAGGAGAGAAGATTTATATAAAGGGTGTGTGAAAGTACTATGTGCTTTTCTTCTCTCCCAATTTAGCACTCAGGGCATCAGAATAGTAAGCAAATTTTATGCTTTATTTAAAGTGATTCACTCAGTTGTCACCTGAGTTGTTTACTTAATACTGCACAGTTTGTTCTAGATATTGCTGTATTGTTGCATTTTATATGTACAAAGACTGAATAAGCTTTGATTCCTCAGTTTGGTGGTTTCCAACTGCTTAAGTTGAGATAATATTCTGCACTTCATTATCAAATGATGAGATGTTCTTTGAGCTTACTGTAGACTCTCATTATAGGATGAAGTTACTCTAATGGTTCCTAAGAGGTAAAAGCATAGATGTTAAGTAAAATGCTTATTTGCATAATGTACTATATATTATTGAAGAAAAGGAAGGCTTTCAATTTTCAAGAGTACATTTACCCCTTTTACTTTATGACAGTCCTTTTAATGAGCTGGTTCTTCCAGTGCACTGCTATCAGTGTCTTAAATAAAACTCTTAAGTGCTTAAAAGTTCATGTTCCACTAAACAAATACTTTCATCATTTCTCACTTGCCAGTATTACGGCTTTTGTAGCACGGAGAAATGTTTTATGACACCTTACAAGACATCAAGACTATTCTTCCATCCAGTTAGGTGTTGGTTCATTTGGGGATTCTTTGAAATCTGTCATTTACATTTACTATACCAGTCCAGAAGTTACCTATGTCAAGTCTTATTATTTCATTTATAATTCAATGGCTGCCATTTTCTTAGTAATTGACACTTATAATATATTTACTATTATTATTTGTAATTAAGCATTTATGTCCAGGAGCAGTTTATTTTATTTTTGTCTGTCTGTCTATTTTAGACAGCGTCTCACTATGTAATTCACACTGGCCTTGAACTTACTTTGTAGACCAGGCTGATCTTGAACTTGCTGGTTCTCCTGCCTCAGAGGAGTTGTTTTGGTCTGAATCTTTTCTGGCTTCTAGTTTTGGGCTACTATTATAGTTCTGTCAAGCTTCAGCCTGTTAGCTAAAAATACACACCAGATTCATCAAGGAAAGAGGCAGTGCAGGTCTTCAGAAGAGTCCATTTACATTTGAGTGATCGTGATGAGAGAGGGAAGGGTGATAACTAAAATCTCAGCAGCCCAAAATTCCGTATCATCTACTGTGGAAATAATGTAGAATTACCCATTTTACTGTGTCTTCAGTGTTTAAATAGCTGTAGTCAGTGAAATTGTAATTGGGTTGCATGTAAGAATGATAGTTCATCCATTGTATTGTCCCTATATCCTCTTTTTATCAGTCTATTGGTATTTTATGAAGTATTTCTATCACTTTTTAGATTTGTTTGGGAATAGTGTAGTGGTTGTAAAGAATTGTGTTATTCAACCATGTTAAAGCCCTTCAGAGCAAAAATCAAATTATTTAGCATGATGTGAGGCTTTGACCCCTTGGGCCTTGCCAGCTTTTCTATGTGCTTTCTTTCCACCCTCTCCCTTTTTTTTTTAATACTAGTAAAACTAATCTCCCTATACTATCTAGCCATATCTCACTTTGCCTCCTCTACCCTCCTGCTCAGGACTTTCTCTTTATCTGTTAAAACTTAGTTTAGCTGATACTTTCATCTGTGCACTTTTGTTCAGTTCTAATTACCTCCTGGTAGTTTCATGCACATGGTTTCTTCTGTATTTCGAGCATATTTTTCTAACATTTACTAGACATGTAATTTTTTGCTCATTCGTCTTTGTGTCTTCAGACTCCAGCATGTCTCCTGATGTCATGCTATCTAATTAAGTGAATTGAAGTTAATATGGATTTGAAACGGATATTAGACCATTTTCTCTCTTTGGGATTTAAAGTTTATTTATTAAAACAATATATTTCTGTGTGAATAGACCTGGGTTGTCATTTATCTCCAGCAGCATCTCTGCAAGTATTTACTGAAATCGTTGGTCCTGTATTGTGATAAGAGATGTAGTGAATAAGGAAACGTATTCTGGTTTTTTTTGACCCATTTACTCACATAAAAGTGTTTTTCCTAGTTTTATAATCTTGGAACCTACATGTCACTTTAAACTTCCAAGATAATACTTTCGCACTGAGTGGGCAGGGAAGGAGAAGGAGAGAGATTGTACATAAGTATTTTGGCATTTTGGTGACTATAAACATTTCATATTCCAATAGAATGATATTTTTCCTTACTAGTACATTAATCTGTATACACTTAGAACTAAAGTTCCTAAAATCTGAGTTACTCCAGAAAATAATGGCTCTTCCTGTATCAGGCCTGGATGGACACCAGGGAATTAGTATTGATGATGCCTTTTTTTCTCCCTCCCTCTGTCAGGGAAGTATTTTGGTAAAATACATGAGATTAGTAGGACCCCATCCTCTCTCCTTCAGTGTATTTAATGAAATACATGAGGTTTTTGGGATTCCCTGATATTATATCTACATCAAACAAATTTAAATTATTAGAACTCAACTGTGCCATCTGTATTGTGGCATGTACCACTTTGTGTCATTTAGCATGTTACAAAATGACTTGCCATCCAGTTTTAAATAGCTAGCTGATATCATATATTTTGTTTTAATTTCACAGCACATTGAGTAAACTGTAGATTTGGATAACCATAAACATCATTAATCTACACATACAGACTGAATACCAATATACATATTTCAGAATAAAGAGCCTTTGTCTAGGAGTTCATTTGTAGTATTTAAGATATGCATTACTCCCATTCTTCCCACAGACTATTTTTTAACATATATACAGCTGTATTTCTTGAAGCTTAGATAATTTATAAACAAGTGTTCAAATGGAATTTATGAAAATTTAAACAATTTCTCTTGTGTGATTCAGTAGATTGCTTCTTATTCTACTGCTTCTGAAATCCCAGTAAGCAGCATTAGAGTCCTAGGTGGTTGCTGTACCTGTGCTTGGAGCACTTGATTTTGTGTGTCAGATGTTCACCTTAAAAATCAGCAGTGTAAGCCAGGCGTGGTGGCTCACGCCTGTCATCCCAGCACTTGGGAGGCAGAGACAGGCAGATCGCTGAGTTCGAGGCTTGCCTGGGCACCATAGTGAGCTCAGAGCCAGCCTGAACTACAAGCGAGACCCTGTCTCAAAAAAAAAAAAAAAAAAAATCAGCAGTGTATCTTCTCTGCATGAGTCCCTTCCCTATTACCAAAGTTCTAATAGTAAGCTCTGATAAAAACAGTTTGTGGGATGAAGATGAATCCTCACAGTTTATACTAAGTGATGGAACAATGACCTTCAAAATCTATAGTCCAAGTTTTGAATAACAACAATTATGAAATCAACATTAGTGTTTAAGAGGACATAAAACTTCAGTTTCCGGGCTGATCTGTTAGTGCCTGTTGGGAAGAAGTGTGGAAATTAGTAGTTGGGAGCACCTTTCCTTAGTATTTTCTTGCATTTTCTACCACCCAACAACCACTATTATTTCCTATGCACTGGGTGGGGGGGTTTCTGTTGTTCTTGCACCAGTGGAAGCTTCTGAAACAAGGGAAATAACTTGTATATGTCAAAAAAAGTTTGTATTTATTTCATGAAATGTTTCCAGCTCTGATTAATTTTTAAATGAAATTACTTAATGATTATATAGCTTACTACAGATTTTAGGTTTAGGTTCATTACTTGTTTTATTATGATTATGCAATTTACCACAGATTTTAGGTTTAGGTTCATTACTTGTTTTATCTTTACATGTGTTGCCATTTTTACTTCACATGTGTACACAAAGTTAATACTACTTTTTCAGTCACTTAAAATTAGCGGAATTTTTTGCTTCAAAATAATGTACATGCACAGACAGCAAGAATGAATTGTGGTAAATACAGCAGAATATGATACAAGATCCCTGTGTAATGTGACAGAATGTGATAGTGCTGTGGCTCTTTAACACTTGTGCATGTCTATTAAGTTTTAAAGTGCTGTTCTGCTTTTTTGGATTGATGGATCTGGGTTTTAGTGCCTGGGATGTAACTTTTAGCCTTTTAAAGACCTGATTAACTGCATTTTAGTATGTTTGATGCATTGTTTGAACATGAGTTTGGTGGAACTTGTAATAGGATAAACACTATAATTAGATAGAATTAACTGGAACTGGAATTAAGGAGAAAGAAATTAATACGTTTATGATGGGTCCATAATTTTTATGTCTTACTGCCAAGTGGCTCTAATTTGAATTCGATTGTTCTCACTGGTTTGAACCAGTAAATACATGACCATCCTATTGGGCAGTTTGTATTGCTTCTTAGAGGATCTTTGATTATAATAATGCAAAGAAAGCCACTGATTTAGAGACTAGATGTTATCGTATTACATTTCCTTAAGGAAAACATTAAAATGGTATAAAAATTTGTAATACTGCTATTTTATAGTATAGCAGTTATAAATGCATATTATATACCCAGTAAAGTAAGAAAAGATTTCCATGTTAAAATTTAGAGAATTATCGATAAACTGTTCATGAATATAAATTAATGAAGTAAATTTGTGGATTATTATAGTTTTTAATTAGTATGAATAGTATTACTATTTGTATTTAAGCAGTAATTATTCAAAAGCAACTAACTTATTCCCTTTGTGGAGTTTTTATTTTATTAATAAGGAGATCATTAAAGATGATTAGATCTGTTTGTACCACCAGGGGTTCCAGCTGGCACGAATGTGTTAAAAGGAAAAAAAAGATGAGCCACTGAGTCCATGGGCTGGAGAAGATTTAGAAGTAATTTTAGACTTTTTCTCTTCTACAGATGGAATTGCCTGCAAGGATCTTCATTTAAATTTTATTTTTCATCACTTCTTGGCTTTTGGCTAAGATCAAGTGTAAATTTTATTTTTCTCATGATAATCTCTGGTGGAGAGGCCACTTTTTGCAAAAGAAAATCAGAGTATACAGACAAGAAGGACAATATTAGAGAAAGAAAGGCAGACTATGTAAGGTGGAAGGATTCCAGACTAGAGGGAAGACATGAATTCTGGCCTAGACTTTGGCGTTAGCTTATAGGGTATCTGTTTAACTTCCCTGAGCTTTAAATTTTTTGGTTATGAGGTTGAGAATTGAGTGTCCCTTGGATAGAAATAGTAAGAGGTCTTTTTCATATGTGAGGAAAGTTGAGAAAGCTAGATCAATGGGTAGATCTTAACAAAGTAGACAAGTTTAATTATATTTTGATTAGATGTATGAAGGAGAGAGTAACCAGCTATACCTTTTCAAAAAGAGGAAGCAGTCTGTGGAGAGAGTACTCAAGGGGAGGCAGAATAGAGAAGAGAAAAGGGAGATACTTGTCCAATATAAATAGGGTTTCTCTTTAAAATGTCATCATTTTTACCACACATATTAAACTTCCCTGCATGTGACAATCTGCATCAGGATTAAAATCTGCTGTTACGGGCCGGAGGGTTAGCTCAGTGGTTACGGTGCCTGCCTCACAAGCGCCAAGGTCCTGAGTTCGATCCCCAGTAACCAAATACAATGCTGGGTGTGGAGACTCACGCCCACCAGCCATCAATACCACACACCACAGTGCCGGGCATGGTGGCTCACGCCTGTAATCCCAGCACTTGGGAGGCAGAGGCAGGAGGATTGCTGAGTTCGAGGCTTGCCTGGGCTACATAGTGAGCTCAGGGCCAGCCTGAACTACAAAGCGAGACCCTGTCTCAAAAAAAAAAAAAGAAATCTACTGTTATCCATGTGACTCAAGTACATATGGTTGTTTTTGGTGACTTGCTCATATCTTCAATATGATCTGAATGCATACAACCAACATTTTGTTCTGAAAAGTGGTGTGAAAATTTGTGTGTTGATGCATTTAAGGTGGCAATTACAGTGGTACCAAGGTTTGCGAATTTAATTCTTTCCAGAATTCTGGTTATAGACCACATTGGACAAGAAACAAATCATATTCAGTGGTTAGGTTCAATATTGACCTTATGGGGAAATTTAATTTGATTCTTGTCCAATTTAAATTGCAACCAGAATCATGGAAAGAATTAAGTTTGTGTATTGATGTAGCACTATGATTTGCATGTGTTGGAATGTTTTGTTATTATTCTGGAAATTCTTGCAAGAGCACTTGGGGTCCAGTCCAGTAATAGTGATATAAAACTTACGTGTTCTTTATAGCAAAGTTGTACTATGTGGAAACACCTTCCCATATACACATAGCTGCTAATAGAATTAGTGGTTTTCACCTTTGAATTTTGTTTTTGTTTTTGTTTTTTTTTTGGTACTACGGGATCAAACTTGTGACCTTGGGCTTTCAAGGCACTTGCCAGAGGTTTTCACCATTTCTAGTGATAAGAAAGGTAGTTGAAAGGGACCTGGGGTGCAGATGACTGTACCACTCAATGTGAGTTAGTAAATTCACACTTCAACCCCAGGCTTTTGGCAGACTTTGTTACTAAATTGTGACCATCTGAGATTCAAAAAGCACAAGCTGGTGGTTATAGGTAGACTGGTGGCTAACTCATGAAAGCCAGGAAACTGGCAGATTTTTAATTGGTAAAGTTTTTAAAAAGTGAGACCAGAACTTAGGCTTTTCAGTTGCTAGTCTGGCAGCCACTGGGGGTGGGATATTGATGGTAGCCAGTGAGAGTACATTTTAAAAGTAAAGCAATGAGAGATCCAGGATGCCTGAAGGACTGGCCTGAGAACAAATCATTGTTATTTCTGATTTCTCTTCCTTTCTTATAATTTATTTCTGTCACACACACACCCATGCAACAGGTCTTGAAAGAGTTTTTAGCTTCATCAGCTATAGTTTTTCATAGTATCTTGGAGTTAAGGACTTTTGAAAAATGGAGCCAAAGGGCGGGAGATTTAGCTCAGTGGTTCTGGGGCCTGCCTTGCAAGTGCAAGGTCCTGAGTTTGATCCCAGTAACCACATACAATGCTGGGCGTGGTGACTCACGGTCACCAACAATCAACCAGCAATCAGCACCACATACCACAGTGCCGGGCGTGGTGGCTCATGCCTGTCATCCCAGCACTCAGGAGGCAGAGACAGGAGGATTGCTGAGTTCGAAGCTTGCCTGGGCTACATAGTGAGCTCAGGGCCAGCCTGAACTACAAAGCGAGACCCTGTCTCCAATGGAGCCAAAGGTTTTTCCCCTCTTAGAACACAAGTAAGATTATTTTGGTCTTTTTCCTAACTACCAGTCCTGTTACAATTGCAAGGGAATTTTTATAGACTATATAGACAGAGGAATAAAGTCTATTCCTGAGGTAAAAACTCTCAGCCATTTATCTGAGTAATAGTATTTTGCTTTCTTCTCTTCTTTAATCCCTGCCCCAGTTTATTTGTTTCAAACTTAATAGCACTGGCTTCTTTTTGATCCCTTTATCCTTGTTTTGAGAATTCTCTGTTGACTCTGGCAGCTACATGATAGGGCAGTTTTATAGGAAGCCTGTTCCTGAAACTGGCTCAGCTGACTGAGGGCCATATCCTGTCCAGGACCTCTTTTATTTCTCTCTACTGGGAGGAAACTGCTGCCTCCTCCTCATGCTTAACAGAACTGTGGATTGCCACCTTTAAATCCCAGAGCCAGATTTTGACAGGGCTTGATATATTGTGTCCATCCTTCTTCTAAGGGATGCATATCCACTTAATCATTTATCAGGCTCTTTTGAAGGTTTGGAAATTGCTTTTTGAAGCCAGAAGTTGAATCAAGATAATTTCAGAGACTGGGAGGGAAGAACTTTCTGTCATCTTAAGAATCTGTACCCCCTTCAGGTGGGTTTCTTTCCCATCTCCTTTCTCTGGACCTTTTCCACTGTTGTCCATAATCCTGTGTTTAGTAGCATCTGCTGACCAGATTGGCAAGGAGAGAACCATTCTAGCAGCTTGCAGACCTCAAGCTATATGTGGCTTCTGGTCTTTGAAGCTAGTTAAGTCTACCTGGTTTTAGAGTCTTTGATGGCTATGTGACCCTTTTCCTTCCTCTGATAACTGGTGGATCTGTCTTTTAAGCACAGATCTTGACCAGTAACTAGGGTCTCATAATCTTTTCTTTCTAGTCCACTGAGTTTAGACTTTGAGACTTTTTAAAGAGCCTCCTTTGCTGATGCTAAATCGTAAGTCCACTCTTGTCATTTGACACAACCAACAGGTAGAGTCCTGTTTGCACTCAGATCTATAGTTCTTTTCTGTAATCAGAATGAGATAATTATTCTAGTACCTTCATCTTTTTTCATCATTTTCTAGCCAACTTTGTTGAAAAGTAGTACTTTGAGAGATCAACATATGATGCTGGAGGAATGTATTCCCGTCTTCTTCCAGAGCGGGTGCTTGCTTGTTGTCTTCATACCATGGCATGACTTGAGGCCATTGATAGAGAGTAAGGGAAGCCCCAGCTCATTCTGTAGTAAATCACTTGAGTACTTCATCCAGCTAAATTCGTGGTTCTCTTTGCTTCTTTCCCGCTTAGATCTTTCTAATCAGGCTTGTTGGACATATTAAAGAACTTCAAAGTCAATGCTTTTTTGACTAAGTAGACTTCATCTTTTTAAATTGCAGGTTCCCTTACAGCTTATAGAAAGTGTTGAATGTCGAGATATATTTCAACTTCATTTGACTTGCAAAGACTGCAAAGTTATCAGGTATGTAGTATGTTTGTGTGGGAAAAAAATTTTTTTTTTAAGTAGGAAAATTTTATTGAGAAAGAAAGCTTCTGCCTAAGAGAGGCAAAAGGGTAAAACTGGAAAGGTGGGTAACCCCTGGAAAATATTTTTTAAAGAACAGATATATGATTTAGTAGCTTAACAAAATACCTTTTGAGATCAGCCTTGTTCAAAATATTTCTTAAGTAGATAGTGCCTGAAATATTTTACATTTTACATGTTGATACTTTTTCTTTTCTTTTGAAAATATCAAATTTTTTAAAAGTGCAAAAATAAAAATAATACACTAGTATTCTATTTACTGGTCACCCACAAGTAATGCTTTATCTCAGTTTGCTTTATCATTTGCAGAACCCTTCAGTATGTGAGAGGTGTGTGTGTTTGTGTGTGTTTGTGTGTATGTGTGTGTGCAAGTGTAAGAGAGAGATGAGAAAGAATTTTTTTCTGAACAGTTTGAGAGTAAGTAACATAAGCATGGCTTTTAACTCCAGAATACCTTGTGTGTTTCTAAGAATAAAGATTATTTTTGTACGTGACTGGGGCATCATTATCAAGTTCAGTTTTACATTGATATATATTTTTTCATTATTCAGTAAACTTTATTGGTACATTATATACACAGCTCACAATCATACAAAACATTGGGGAATTTGTACCGATATGTGACACAGGTCAATTCTCATTTTTTACCCACGTCCCTGCCCACCCACCCCCTATATACATACTTTTTAATTTTTTTCCGAATCATATTTATTCCTTCCCCTCATTATGACATTGATATATTTTATCCAGTCTACTATCCATCTTCCAATTTTGATGCTTGTCTTTCTAGTATTCCCCCCCACCCCCACCTCATTCACTGAGGGTCGAGTCTAGATTAGATAAAAAGTTTATCTGCTATGACTTCAGAGCCTTCTTTAATTTGAAACATTTTCCTCAGTCTTTTTTGACATGTATATTTTGAAGAATACTGTTTTTTGTTTTAATAAAATTTGTTTCACTTTTTGTGTATGTCCAGCATTTCCTCAAGATTAAATTGAGGTTTCTTAGCTGAAGTACTATTTATATTGATGATGTCCCCTATTCAGGCTATTATACAGTATTATATCCAGAGACATAATTCACCTGTCCCTCAATGATGAATTTTGATGACTTAAGTCAAGATGTCACCTGATTTTTGTATAATTTCTTTAGTTTCTCCTTCGGAGCTAATAATCAGTCTATGGAGGTCTTTAACAAAATGCAAATGTCTTCCTTCTCATCAAAATTTCTCCATAAGTTCAGTGTCCTTGGCGATTTTTTTTTTTTTTTGAGACAGGGTCTCACTTTGTAGTTCAGGCTAGCTCTGAGCTCACTATGTAGCCCAGGCAAGCCTCAAACTCAGCAATCCTCCTGTCTCTGCCTCACGAGTGCTGGGATTACAGGTGTGAGCCACCATGCCCAGCTCCTTGACGGTTTTTATTTGATCTAACTCTAATGATTACAAAGTGATGTCTTTTAAATTCTGCATATTTTATCTCTTTGACTTGTTTTGGTGTACCAATAAATACTGTGTGCTGGCATATTGATGAGGCACATTGATTAAGACAAGGGAGAGGTTTAAGAGACCTTCATTTTGAGGTAAATGTTTAAGTTGCTTTTGAGCCAGTGAGATTTGTCTTACATTTGATAGATAATGGGTATCATAGTTTAAAATGCCTGCTTAATTACTCAATTTTTAACATTACATTTAAAAAACCAAAGCACTTAAATCTTCAAAACAGTAAATTTGCCATGGTTATTTTAACCACTCAGTTTTATACACTGAATATTGCCATTGACATCAAAATTGTTTTATTCTCTATGTGGTCACAACTGAAAATTTTAATCTATCTTAATTTGGATTTAAAGGTGCTGATTTATCTCATTGCTAAATAAATACTAGAGTTACTCCTTCAGTGAGGCAGATATAGTGACACACACACTTTTAATCCTAGCACTCTGGAAGATTGAGGAAAAAAATCTCAAATTTGAGGCCAGGCTGAGCCACTTAGCAACTTGTGAGACCGTCTCTCAAAATTTTAGAAAAAAAGGAGGGGATGGAGTGAGGGCTAGGGATGTAGATCACTGAAAAAATCCTGGGTTCAGTCCCCAGTACAGCCAAAACAACCACTATACACACACACACACATACACACACATACAAACACAACTCCCTAACTGGCTAAAAAGTGAGATGATTTATATTTTGGCTTGGCCTACTGTATCACAGCAAAACAGAAAGGACTTTCTAGACATTTTTTAAGGAGTATATCCATAAAATGTAGAATGAAACCCTGTCCATGAAAGAGAGTAACTGCCATTTTACTGTAATAATTGGTATTAATCTAAAACAGTTTTCATTAAATTAAAAGAATAGATTTCCTGTGTCCAGTTTCTTTTTGATGTTTGCACTACTGACTAAATTTTGTTGGGCCCATTATTATTTTTATTTTTTTGCAGAATCGGGACCTTCAACTCAGGACTTTGCACTTGGCCAGGCAGGTGGCAGCACCACTGAGCTATATCCCTGGCCCCCAGTTTTTATTATAAATAATAGTGAACATGTGAATGACTGCTTGTGATGCTTTCCATTGTAGTTAATCACTTTACTGTGAATAGCAGTCTTGAAATGGTGGCTTTTCTTAGATTTCAGTCAGGTATTACCTGATTACATTCATATTTGTTTGACTTTGTAAAGGTGTCAGTTCTCAACATTTGAACAGTGTCAAGATTGGCTCAAGAGGCTAAACAATGCAATTCGACCACCTGCTAAAATAGAAGATCTCTTTTCATTTGCATACCACGCTTGGTGCATGGAGGTCTACGCCAGTGAAAAAGAACAGCATGGAGACCTGTGCAGACCAGGTAGGCTTTTCTAAAATGTGCAGATGGCCAGGAGCTTTATCAAGCTAAGCTGGCGGTACCCTTAACATGAAATGAGATGCTGTGGCCCTCATATATTCAATTAATGTATATCTTATGGGAGTACCCCAGCAAGTGCCCATTCTTCTTTCCAAGTATAACAGAACGTTTCTCACCTTTTTAGAGGAAGAGAAGAATACTAGATTTGGTATTACATCCTGTTAGGCCTAAAAACAATTATTAAAAGGTTCATGGGTGTTATGGAACCCTGAATGGAAGGAAGCTGTGAGTTTTTTGTACCTAATGGAAAGACTTTGTATTAAAAGTGGCTTGCAGGCCAGAGGGTTAGCTCAGTGGTTCCAACGCCTGCCTCACAAGTGCAAGGTCCTGAGTTCGATCCCCGGTAACCACATACAATGCTGGGCATGGAGACTCACGCCCACCAGCAATCAATACCACATACCACAGTGCCGGGCGTGGTGGCTCATGCCTGTAATCCCAGCGCTCAGGAGGCAGAGGCAGGAGGATTGCTGAGTTCAAAGCTTGCCTGGACTACATAGTGAGCTCAGAGCCAGGCCAAACTACAAAGTGAGACCCCGTCTCAAAAAAAAAAAAAAAAAAAAAAAAAAAAAAAAAAAAAAAAAAAAAAAAAAAAAAAAAAAAAAAAAAAAAAAGGTGGCTTGTGTAGATTTTGGAGGTTTAATGGGAATTCATTGATAAGAACATTACATGATAGTGGCATTGACAGAAGGACACAGGTATGAGGAAAGAGAAAAGCAAAATATAAAATGCTTGCTGTCATACCATTTGTTTCAAGTTTTAGGATGAACTTTTGTCACCTTTTTCTGCTCAGAGATAAACAGATCTAGAAAGGCCAAGTGTATCCTCAACTTAAGAATAAAGACACTGAACCTGTACTGAAATTTAAGTTTCCTGACTCTTCATGTTCTCTTTGTCCTCTTCAAAATCTTTCTTCCTGCCGGGCATGGTGGCTCACGCCTGTAATCCCAGCACTTGGGAGGCAGAGGCAGGAGGATTGCTGAGTTCGAGGCTTGCCTGGGCTACAGAGTGAGCTCAGGGCCAGCCCGAACTACAAAGCGAGACCCTGTCTCAAAAAAAAAAATCTTTCTTCCTCTGAAATGACTGATGAAGATGAAGTTATTTCTTTGTATATAGTTTCCCATAAACTTTTATGCTGCCATAAATAGAATTTTGCCAGTCCAGCACTGACTCTTTGATGTGTTGGCTTCAATATATTGGGCTTAGAAATTGTGAGATTGCTGAGTGAAGTTTACTTTGGAGACTGTGTATGTTTATGTGTGCATGCATGTGTTCCTGAGGATTGTACCCAGGAGCTTGTTTATAACTGTAAGCACTGTACCACTGAGCTAAATTCCTGGACTTTTGGAGGTAGTATATTGCTACACTGCCCCAAGCTGGCCTTGAACTTTTGATCATCCTGCCTCAGCAGACTTTTCTCTTAAATTTGTAATTTTTTTTTTTTTTTTTTTGGAGACAGGGTCTTGCTTTGTAGTTCAGGTTGGCCCCAAGCTTATTACGTAGCCCAGGCAAGAAGCCTCGACCTCAGCAATCCTTCTGTTTCTTCCTCCCGAGTGCTGGGATTACAGGCGTGAGCCACCACACCCCGCACTGTGGTATGTGGTATTGATTGCTGGTGGGTGTGAGTCCCACTCCCAGCATTGTATGTTTACTGGGATCAAACTCAGGACCTTGTGTTTGCAAGGCAGGCGCTGGAACCACTGAGCTAAATTTCCAGCTGTTAAATTTGTAATTTTAATCCAGAGTCTTCAATCTTCTAAGTCAGTCCTGAGTCACTTTAAACATGTAAAGCTAACCTAGCTGTGTGTATAATGTTTGTTCCCTGTTCATCACTGATTAAAGCTTTTGGCTCAGATTATTTTAATTAAAATACTTAGAACATAAGCATTATCTTATTTAAGAAGGTGCTTTGACAAATACTTTTGTTTGGTCTTCATGAACTCATCAGATAGTGTTGGGCGGTGAGTTTGTTTTAGGAACAAAACAAATAGAAGTTTGGGGTAAAGCCTGTTGTCAACACCCAGTGCTAGTCATTAACAGAAGTAGATTTAGGAGTGGTCCTCACTGAGAGTCAGGTATGTAGGGTTCTGTAGATACAGAGTTTGAAGAACAGAGATACCTGCTTTGGTGGAGCCTGAGGAAAAGGCTCAGAATCCAAACTTCTTTCAAGCCTGTCCCAGTGGGTAACATCTAGAATCATCCACTAGAAACCACATCAGCCTTGAAAGTTTATGTGAGGGTACTTAAACTACCTCTCACTGTACTGTCTTAACCATTGTCCCACTCCCATTTTCTTCGCTGTATTTTGTTTTTTATTGAGATGCCATCACATTCTATTTTGCAGTTTATGGCTATTTTCAAGTTTTGGGTTTTTTCAATAAAGTATTGTCTTAGTTACTTGCTTTTATTACTGAGACAAACCACCCAACACCTAAAGTTAAAGGGGGAAGGGTTTATTTAGCTCACAGTTTGTAGAGGTTTCAGTCCATAATCAACTGGCTCTAAGGCAAGGTGGTAGAGGGACAACAACACAGTTCATGCCTACCAGAAGATAGCAAGGGCAATAAGAGAGCTTGACATTATCTTTCTGGCCCTTTTAGTGAGGTTTCCAGGACTAGGGTGGTGACAAACTAGTCACTCACATGAAGGGGTTTTGTAATTACGTGTCCTTAATCCTAGCGTCACATATTCCAGATTTATCCACCTTTGAAAAAGAAAATCCTGGGCCAGAGATTTAGCTCAGTGGATCTGTTGCTTGCCTAGCAAGCGCACGGTCCCTGCTTCAATCCCGGTAACCACATACAACAATACTGGGCGTGGTGACTCACCTCCACCAGCAATCAGTACCACATACCACAAATGTTGGGTTTGGTGGCTCAGGCCTGCCTGTAATTCCAGCACTCGGGAGGCAGAGGCAGGAGGATTGCTGAGTTTGAGGCTTGCCTGAGCTACATAGTGAGCTCGGGGCAAGCCTGAACTACAAAGTGAGACCCTGTCTCAAAAAAAAAAAAAAAAAAAAAAAAAAAAAAGAAAGAAAAAGAAAGTCCCACTTTATCTACATGAGGTTTGATGGAGAACATCTGAACACAAGCCATAACAAGAACAAGCAATGAAGCACACAAATCCTATAATGTTTATTAGGTTTTTAACAATTATGATTTATTTTTCAGTCTGTACCATCTCCTAGAAGAATTAACTTGAGTTATTAAGTTAAGGAGTGCATCTTGCTGCATTGTTATATGAGAACTGTGACACCCCCATCCCTACATTGGGGATCGAGCTCAGAACCTTGTGCTTATCAGACAGGCACGATACCCACTGAGCTACAGCCTCAGCTCCATTTAAGAACCATGATTTATCTTAGGACCACTTTCTCCAAGAAGTATTCCTCAGATTTGGGTTGCCAGCCTTTAGTGAGCAGGACTTGCTTTCTCTTACACTTTCAGAGTTGCAGCCTGAAAAGTTCTCATCTTTTTAAAGGACTTTATTTTCTTGATAATTTTAATTATTTCTTTTGTATTTAAGCCAATTCTTGAGAATTGGTATTACTAAATTATACCATGTGAAAGCTTTACTCTTATTTAAGGAAGACTTTGTCCTAAGGAGGAGGGTCCTGAGATGTTTTGCTGTCAAGCCATCCAGATGGCCACAACATCCAGTGTCTTTGTAAGGGTAGTTTTTTTTTGGGGGGGGGGCAGCATCTAGCTATGTAGTTCATACTGTCCTTGAGCTCACTATATAGGCTGACCTCAAACCCCAAGGTGTTCCTCCTGGCTCAGGTTCCCAAATATTGGGATCACAGGTGTGTACTACCATGCCCAGCTTCTGATACCTGGGGAATTGGAGGGGATACTTGGACTACAAATCTGTACTCTACTGTTTAACAGAAAATAATACTAGGCAAGCCATTTATACTTTCTACACTTTAGTTTCCTTTGTTCTTCAGACTGGGGGATACATATTCTTTCTGCTAAAGTGGTCCAGATATATCTTAAAGATCAAATATATTGATACATAGTACAGAATTAAATTCAGTAAATCTTTGAGGGTCTCCTATGTGCCATGCTTATGAAAGCTCTTTGGAAATTATACAGCTAAAAGATAATGCCAACATGATTGGTAATTAAGATGGCTTTGGTGGAGATCCTCCACCCAGTGATTGGTTGGAAATTCACTGTGATTAAATGTTGCATTTTGTTTCTTCCCAAAATACACATTTGAGACTGAAGGTAACCTCCCTCCATTCACATGGAATCTTAACTGTGTTCTAGTCACTTGCTTTGAATGTGTGTGTAGGCTTTTTCCTTTTATATGTTTTCATTGTGGAGTACAGAGGTGGCATTTTGAAAGCTGTTTAACCTGGTTCTCCTGTCTCTACTTTATAGGGCTCTTAGTGATAGCTACAGTGTAACTCACCAAATATGAGCATTCCAAACAACCACATTCTTGTAAGTCGAAGGGTGAGACCACAGTTGAAATATTTCAGAATGATGCCCTTGTATATTCTGCTTTAATACATGAGATCACAAGAATAGATTCTAAGGAGTAGATATTAGTCTTTAACAGTTAAAGTATCCTTTTATGGGTTCTTTCCATGTACCCTGTTAAGAGTACAATGTGTCAGAGAAGATGAAAATGGGAATATTACATCACTGCCTTGGTATTCATGTAAATTTTAGTTAAGCCAGAAATGCTAAAACCATAGCTCTAGGTCTTAATCTTTCTTTGGAAAAAGGCTTCCCATTGTTCCTGAAGTTCACTGATGAAACTTGATGCAAAAGCCTTACTGAACACTTGATTGCTGCCACCCCAATCTTACATTGTAAACGTAGAGCACACTCAAAAGCTCTAATCTTTGGCCTATGCCCTCAACTTCCTCAACTCCAAGTTCTTCATTTCATTCAGCTTCTTGGTGGCTCTGTACTAGAGCGTTAGTCTGGAGTCCTGACAAATTACCAGGCAATTTGGGCAGTTTAGCTACTTGTTTAGCATTGAGCTTACTTTTCTTTGAGTACATCATGTTTACCCACAAACAGCCTGTGACTCTAGATGTTATTTAGGCTCACATACTGTTCAGGAATTATGAACTATAGGACTCACTGGCACCTGTGTGCATAGAAAGAATTATTCCTCTCTAGTTAAAAAGCTGGAAACAGTACTTCTCACTTTTCTGTGACTCTGGTCTACTTCCTCATCTTTTTGTTTGTTTGTTTGTTTTTTGTTTTTGTTTTTGAGACAGGGTCCCACTTTATAGTTCAGGTTGGCCCTGAGCTCACTATGTAGCCCAGGCAAGCCTTGAACTCAGCAATCCTCCTGCCTCTGCCTCCCGAGTGCTGGGATTACAGGCGTGCGCCACCACGCCTGGCACTGTGATGTGTGGTATTGATTGCTGGTGGGTGTGAGTTACCACGCCCAGCATTCTATGTGGTTACCAGGATCGAACTCAGGACCTTGCACTTGCAGGCAAGCGCCAGAACCACTGAGCTAAATCTCTGGCCTTACTTCCTCATCTTGATAGATATGAGTCCATCTCTTCTATCTCATGCCTTTAACTGATATGTATAGTTGGCTTGAATACTCAGAACTAGCCAGTAAGGTAGATTTTTGGGGGGAATTTTGTTTTCAGATTGTAGGTTGATTTTGTAATTATGATAGAGAGGGAGCTCATTTCTTTAAAAAGTTTTCATCCCCACTGAAAGGAAAATTGTTGGACTATGTGTGATTATAGTACAAGAAAAACACTAAATGTTAATTAGTGTGCACCTGTAATCCTAGTTAGCAGTCTGGGAGGCTGAAGCCGAAGATCACAGATTCAAGTGCAGTCTGGAAAACTTAAGACAAGACCTTATCTGAAAACAAGAAAGGGGTAGAGATGTAGTTCATTGTGAAGGGTTCAATTCCCAGAACCCCTCTCTTCACTCTCATGAAAAAGAAATGCTAAGTGTTAAAAGCTTTAGGGATGGAGGATGCAGACAGGAAGAATTTAAATGGAAATAATAATGCTAAAAAACCTTAGGGGTCCAGTGTTTAAATTGGGATATTGCAACATATTCACTAATTATCTGAGATGGAAGGGAAATTTAACAATAGGTAAAATTGTGTTCACTTTTCTGGCTAAATAGACATTAAGTGAACTTCCAAAACAGTTTTCACAATTGAGATGTCCATGTATGTGAAATCTGTTGCTGAATTTTTTTTAAAGCAGTAGTTTTTAAACTGAAGATTTAGCTCTTCTAGTGGGTTATAAAATAAAAATGAAGTAAATTAGAGTAGGAAATATCAAAAGGCATCACAGTAAGGGTGAATATTGTTCTGTGAATCTCCATTGAGAAAAAAATGTATTTTATGATGGAAAATTTAATTCTTATTATGGGTCATGATCAGTTTTGAAGTTTGTGAAATCACTGCTTTAGAGGATACAAAGATAAAACTCCATAAGGAACTTGAAATAACAGATTTTTCTGCGACTGCTACTCAGTATGTATTTTTCTGTGTGTAGTTTAGAATTTTTTGCTCTGGATGGAGTTTCTAAGCCTTTCTTTAGATATTGATTCTGTGTAGTAATTGCTCCTGATGGCATTTGTAGTTTGTATCATCAATGTTATTTTGCCAGTGATTATTTCTAAAGCAAAAGATCCTTTTTAGCACATTTATATGTTTATTCTAAGATGGATACTGATGTAGAAGACTATTAATAGAAGTCTAGATTCGGTCAAGATTGTGACGTTGTATAGGAAGGAAAGAAGATGTCTTCTCCCTCATTAATGAACTTGGAAGTTACTATAGTTTTACAGGTTTTAGATTTTTGAGCAAAAGACTATCCATCCACTTAGTATTTTGATGGTCACTGTTCCTGATAGATGACGTTCTAATTCAGCAATGTTTTTTCCTATTTGGAATCTTGCTACATGCCTCCATACTTTTTTTTAAATGGGTAAAATTAGCTATTTTTTCTTATTTCTCTGAGCCTCATATTTTTTATAGCTGTCCTTCAGGAAACATATCACACCTAGCTTAAGCCCAAGAAAAGCAATTTAAATGGGAAGTAGTTTTACAGAATTGTTCTTCATTCAAGTAATTGCTGTTTCTTATTCTGTAGGTTATCTCCTAGGGAGAGCAAGCTTTGTATTTTGATTATCAAAATAGTTTATTTTGTTTTCATTTGTTGTGGTGGTTTCTTCTAGGCCCCACCAGTATTTATTTTACAACTTGTATCATAAAGTGTGCTTAATGTTTTTGTTTTAATAAAATTACTATCTAGGACTGGGTATATTTTAAAGGAAGAAAGTAATTCAGATTTACTGACATTTAATTAGGTTCAGCCAAATTTGTCAGCCACTTGTCACCAGATTATACTTACTTGGATGATATTCTCACAGATGCTCAGGACTTTACTTCATTTGGATTTCTTGGTATTCATAGGTACTAGCAGTTAGATTTCCTTGATCTGTAGATCCATAATCTAAGAGGTTCTAAAAATCCTACAAGATTTCTTACCATGTTTGGCAGCTTGATTGGATCTGAACTGACACACAGGTATTTGTTCCTGTATTTATCCCACTGATGTTTCTCTGAAGAAGTATTAGCACTTACTAGCCCCCTGTTTAGTTTGTTAGCTAATATGACAATATATACACTATTTTGGTTTTCTAAAATCCAAAAATCTCTCAAGTTCTGAAATCCTACCCAGAAATATTCCAATGAATTATGAGATCCACATTATTATTTTTGATGATCTTGCTAATTGATTTTATTTCTTCACATGTACATTGTTGGTCTGAGTGTAGAAATAGGAAATTAGCCAGTGTAGTGATAAGGAAAAAACATGAGTTTGGGGAGCAAAAAATAGGCCATAATAACCTCTCTCTGTCTATTTTGTCCTCTGTAAAAGTTTGGTGATGGAGAGGTTAGGTGAAATAACAGTTCTTCATGAAAAGTTAATTTTTTTTGTCTCTTCCCTTTTTTTTTTTTTTTGGTGGTACCAGGGATCAAACTCATGACCTTGTGCTTACAAGGCAGGCAGCAGTGCCACTGAGTTAAATTCCTGGCCCCACTTTTTTAGTCTTAATCTGCCAGGGCTAATCTGCTTTTATTCCACCTGTTCTGAAAAGTAGTATTCATTTCTTCCTTTCTGTCTCTGGACCCTAGGAGAGCATGTATCGTCAAGGTTTAAGAATGAAGTGGAGCGGATGGGTTTTGATATGAACAATGCCTGGAGGATTTCCAACATCAATGAGAAATACAAGTGAGTTATATGGGTCCCTGTAGACTGTTTCATAGCCAATGACTTTACAGAAACACCAGTTCTCATGTGGTAGATTGTTTGAACCTAGACTTTGTCTTTGAAATAGAGTTTTACTTATTAGGTCTAAGTATATGATCTTCAGAGTAGTTCTTGAACCTTCTGTTCCTGTTGTTGGGGTAGAAAATTATCATTAACAGGATCCTAGAGATTTACTTTCTGTAGCTATCTTGCCCTCTATTCTTCTTGATATAAACATGTCTGGAAAATACTGTATTTACTTATAGGCAGGCAGTCTATTATTCTTATTGCTGCTTGGTGTCACATTAGTATGGTAAGATCAGTGATCTTATAAGAAGTGATGAAACACTTAGAAGCTAGTTTTTATGACTAATTTTGCTCCAGGTCCAATGAAATAGACATATGTATTTTAATATGTTCAATATATTGGTCTAAAACTGCTTTATAGTTATGGTCATATTGTTATTTTATCCAAATTTTGCCTGTCTAATATAGCCATTAAATACTAATTATAATAATTGTTAAATATTTGGCACTGTTTGTTTCCTTAAAGCATGTATATAATTTGGTGGAGGGAGGCAGTTAACCACCGTGATTTTGGTGATCCAGATTTCAAAAAACAAAATTGTTCAGGAGATTTAAATTAACATATCCTTAAGTTTCCTTGCAGTACTGTTCATTCTTTGTTTTAGGAACTATCTCAAATTAGAGCCATTTTCCTGTGTTGTTTATGGTGGGCCATCAGAGGATTTTATTTTTATTAGAAAAGCTACAGTTTATTACTGTATGCAGCAGCTCTTAACATGGGAGTTAAGAATCTGGGATGGGTTTGCAGGCCTAACTTCTTGTTCTTAATGACAGGTCAAAGCAAAGGAGGAGGGTAAAGATTGGAGGAAGAGCAGGCTTCAGATAGCCCAAGGCTACCACAGGCTTTGCTAAGTGCAAGCCACTTTTCCTTGATGGCTTCTGCTTATCTACAAGTGAACAGCTGATTGTTGCAGAGGGCTGCTTCTAGTACTGCAATACCTGTGAACAGTAAACATATTTAGAAAACTGGAGGAATAAAAAAACCAGTTAAGCCAAGATCACTTTTTAAAAAGTCCCTGATAATATGGAATTTAAAAATAAATTCTTGTTTTGGAGTTGATTAGCTCCACTTCAAAACCAGTCTTGGACATTGAAGAATTCTTCCTACAAAGGAAGAATGAGATGTAAATCTGTTCGAGTCAAAAACAAAATGAAAGGATTGAGATTCATGCTTAAGAGTATTAACCATGGGGCCAGAGATTTAGCTCAGTGGTTCCAGTGCCTGCCTCGCAAGCACAAGGTCCTGAGTTTGATCCCCGGTAACCACATACAATGCTGGGTGTGGAGACTCACGCCCACCAACAATCAATACAGCATACCACAGTGCCGGTTGTGGTGGCTCATGCCTGTAATCCCAGCACTCAGGAGGCAGAGACAGGAGGATTGCTGAGTTCAAGGCTTGCCTGGGCTACATAGTGAGCTCAGGGCCAGCCTGAACTACAAAGTGAGACCCTGCCTCAAAAAAAAAAAAAAAGAAAAAAGGAGTATTAACCATGATCACTGTTGGTCCTGGGTTTTAGGAGTTTATGGATAGGTGTTAGGAAATTTATATATTTATTCTCAGCCATAGCCATTCACCTGGATTATTGGCTTTAAATTCCTGATACTTCATCCTCTGGAAATGGAGGACAGAGAGAAAGTAGGGGCAGTGTAATTAAAACCTTTGATTCTTTAGACAGTTTGTGGTGGCTTGGTGTTTATTTGATTGGTTGTTTCTGAGACAAAGTCTCACATATAGCTGGCCTTGAACTCAATATGTAACCCAGGCTGGCCTTAATCCTGGTGAGCCTCCTCCCTTATCCTTCCTAATGTCAGGATTACAGGTGTGCACCACCACATCTGGCCTCAGTATGTTTTCATGCTCATTCCTGTTTAATGTATTGGATAGAGTAGGGCAGAGGGTGGTGGTAGTAAAGTGATTCAGTTTGTTTTTGGATTTGGATTAAAGGCCCCAATACTTTCACTATTAAAAAGGAAGATGAAGTTGCCCATAGAGAGGTTTTCCTATAAATAAAAACCTATCAGAGGTTAGGTAGAACTCTTGGAGACAATGGTATAGGGAAAGAGTTCATGAACAAAACCTCAGTAGCATGGGAATTAGCAGAAAGAATCAACAGCTGGGACCTCATCTTATTAAAAAGCTTCTATACAGCAAAAGAAACCACCAACAGAGCAAAAAGACAATCTACAATTTGGGAAAAAATTTTACCAGCTGTTCCTTAGACAAAGGACTACTATATAGCATATACAAAGAACTTTAAAAAATCAGACCCCCCCCCAGATTTAAAGACCCACTTTAAAAAATGGGCATCTGAAATGAACAGACATTTTTCAGATGAAGTATATGCAGCAAAGAAACATATGAAAAAATGTTCAAGGGCCAGAGATTTAGCTCAATGGTTCTGGCGCCTGCCTCCCAAGCACAAGGTCCTGAGTTTGATCCCGAAAACCACATAGAATGCTGGGCGATCCTGGAAACCACATAGAATGCTGGGCGTGGTGACTCACACCCACCAGCAATCAATGCCACAAACCACAGTGCCGGGTGTGGTGGCTCACGCTTGTAATCCCAGCACTTGGGAGGTAGAGGCAGGAGGATTGCTGAGTTCGAGGCTTGCCTGGGCTACATAGTGAGCTCAGGGCCAGCCTGAACTACAAAGCGAGACCCTGTCTCAAAAAAAAAAAAAGTTCAACATCACTGATCATTTGAGAGATGCAGTTGAAAACACTGAGATTCCGTCTCCAGAAAGAATGGCCGCTGTCATGAAGTCAACCAGCAACAAATGCTGGTGGGACTGTGAGAGAAAGGAACTCTTTTCCAGTGTTGGTGAGAATGTAGTCTGGTACAACCACTGTGGAAATCAGTGTGGAAATTACTCAAAAAACTAGTGTTAGATGTCTCGTTGACCCTGTTATTTTCCTGCTAGGTATATACATGAAAGAATTAAAGGCAGCATACCACAGCGACCTGGGTGTGCCCATGTTTATAGCTGCACACAGCAGTTTTTAATAGTTAAATCTTGGAAACAGCCCAAATGTCCATCAGCTGGGGACTGGATAAAGAATGTTTGATTAGCCGGTCATGGTGGCTCACACCTGTAATCCCAGCACTTGGGAGGCAGAGGCAGAAGGCTTGCTGAGTTCAAGGCTTGCCTGGGCTACATAGTGAGTTCAGGGCCAGCCTGAACTACAAAGTGAGACCTTGTCTCAGAAACAGAAAGCAGTGCCGGGCATGGTGGCTCACGCCTGTAATCCCAGCACTCTGGAGGCAGAGACAGGAGGATTGCTGAGTTTGAGGCTTGCCTGGGCTACATAGTGAGCTCAGGGCCAGCCTGAACTACAAAGTGGGACCCTGTCTCAAAAAAGAAAAACAAAAACAACAAAAGAACGTGTTTGATTTTTGAAAAACATAATGTGGAGTATTACTTGGCCATAAAGAATGATAAATTAGAGACATATTTAAATGGATGCACCTTGAGGCCATACTCATAAGTGAAATAAATAGGACATAGATATGTAAATACCATATCATTTCTCTAGCATGAGAAATTTGAAGGTGTAAATGGTATCCAACATGTATGATAGGTATTGTGAAATAGGAAAAAAATGTTTAAAGGGAAAGAGGAAATGAGGAAAGGCAAATAAGGGAAAGAAAAAATTTATGGTAAACATAAAAAAACAAACAAAGCTTATGTACGTAGGGTGGTGGAGGACCATAGGGAGAGCAGGGGAATGGGAAAGAATGAGAAGGTGCATTATGTACAGATACAGATTCTCAGTGATGAATGTGATCATTATGTATAACTAAAATGTACTAATAAACAGTAAAGGGAAGAATTTACTACAAAAAAAAAAAACTAGCAAGAATAGGATAAGGAGGACCAGAGATTTAGCTCAGTGGTTCTGTTGCCTCACAAGGGCAAGGTCCTGAGTTCGATCCTGGTAACCACACACAGTGCCGGGCGTGGTGGCTCACGCCTGTAATCCCAGCACTCGGGAGGCAGAGACAGGAGGATTGCTGAGTTCGAGGTTTGCCTGGGCTACATAGTGAGCTCAGGGCCAGCCTAAACTACAAAGCAAGACCCTGTCTCAAAAAAAAAAAAAAATAGGATAAGGAAATAAAACAGGTCGTTTTTACTTATTAAAAAAAAAATCAGAAGTATAGGTTCCCAGGTCACAACTTGACTAGCATGCCGCTAGCATCTTCCCTAAAGGAAAAAGAGCTTCTTCAGGTATAATTCTGTTTTATAGAAGTCATAATTAATAGTTCATTCACCTTACTAACTTGGCCCAGTAGTACTGTGATCATGTATACACCCACTGAAGCATTGTAGCATGGTATTGCTTCTGTATACTCAAGCTGCTGTATTTATCTATAGTTAGGACAACCTGTTTGGTTCAGATCAAAGAGTGACTTAATCTTAAGAGGTCTATGGAAACTTGGAATTGTGGTTTTTGTCCTTTATGTTTCCCTTCAGCAAAACCCTGGAAGAATGGGGATTTGACAGGGAACACAAGTTTTTGTTCTGTAATTGTACTGGGTGCTCATGTAGTTAGAAAAGATGTATATATTTGTTATAGAGTTGCCATGGAAAATAAAGATAATACCTCTAACTTTCTTTTGCATTGAGAGTTTGCCACATTCCCATAAGGCAGCATCAAGTAGAACAATCCAAGAGAGTATCACTTGGAGGTAGAATAGAGATGTGTAAAACACTTTTAGAAACCGAGTTTGACTTTAAGGAAACCAAAGCTCAAATAGTGCTTCCCATTGCCTTTTATGTTTGTTTGCATTGCTGCCTGCCAGTTAAACCTTGGGTCTCACAGATGCTAGACAAATACCCTACCAAGGCTGGGCTTGGCGGCGCACTTGTAATCCCAGCAGTTAGGGGGCTGAGGTAGGAGGATTGCTGGGAGTTTGAGGCCATCCTGGGCTACAGAATGAGTTAAAGCCTAGTCTGAACTACACAGCAAGACACTATCTCAAAAAAACTAAACAAATACCCTACCAACTGAGTTACCTCTCCAGCTACCCCCATTGCTTTTTAACTGGCTTTGTGATAGTATGGTCACTATCCCATGCTGGCTTACCTAGTGTCTTTTTCTTCCCTGTTCTTTTTACTACTTCTTCTTCTCCCCCTTTGTCATTTTCCTTATATTAGGTTATGTGGTAGCTATCCACAAGAGCTCATAGTGCCTGCCTGGATCACTGACAAAGAACTAGAAAGTGTAGCAAGTTTCAGGTCATGGAAACGCATCCCTGCTGTCGTCTATAGGTAAGTAAGTTTAATAGCTGCCTGTTCACTGCATGTGGTCTGCTACTTCTAACCTGGGGTGAGAGAAGATTCAGAGGACTTTCTGGACAAGTCAGCACTCCTTCAGGAATTCCTGAAGCTGCTGTCCTGGTACAAATGGTGCTCACTGTATCCAGAATATTCATTGGTGGTTCAATTGACATTGATGAGAAAATATTACTAAAAATGTGACTGGACTTGTAACTTCAAGATCCTGTGTTTCTAGAATACATGATTGATATTGAGAAATAGTAAATATTCAAAGGGAGATGGGGTTTAAGGGTAAATAATGTGGAAAGAAAAAAATTGATGGTAAAAAAAGGAAACGAAGCTTTGTATTTAGGGGTGGGGTTGGTGGTAGGGTGGGTAGAGGAGAGGGAAAATGAGAATGAAGTTGTGTCATACTGGTACAAATTCTAAATGTGGAGTGAGTGTATTTGGAATGTGTATATACAATGTACCAATAAAATGTACCAATTTAAAAAAAAGATCCTGTGCTTACTGCATTTATTTTTCTATGTTATCAAGGAGAGGAATCTTAGAACTTGAGATATGGGAGAATACAGTTGGATCATCTGTGATTGTCTTTGGGTTTGACCCTTAAACATGTTAAGAAACTCAGTTTTGAGAGGGAAAACTTAAAGACAAAGGCAGAGACTGGACTGACTAGAAAATGTCAGTGCTCTATGAGGCATAAATGCCTAGGGATACAAGTTCTAGGAGGGGTTGGTAGAGTGATGGTAAAACACAGGTTTTGGATCACAAACCTGAAGTCCATTCTGATATGTCTTACTGTGACACATGGAATATATTTCTAAATTGATCCTAGTCTTTAATGAGTAGAATGGGAATGATAGTTCTTACTTTGCAGATGCACTGTGACATCTGAATGAGAGTCTATTATCACGATGCATTTGAAGTAGATTATATCCCTGAGGATTGCTTGTATTGCTCACTATCTCAGTTCTTACAGAATCATGCCAAATTATTAGGAAGTCACTATTATGACCTTGTAATGTTAACATTCTTCATTTTTCTAATATGCAGACTTTGTGGATTCTCTTTTAATTGGCTGAAACTAGTGACTTGGTTCGAAATTCTTTGATGGCCAGGAGGCACCCCACTGAAATATTGAGGATGTAGGTGGAGATTTGAGGCAACTGGTTTGCTTATTTAGTCAATAGAAGGCAAATTCTAATGCCTACTTTGAATTGCAAGAAATGGGAAGATATTTGCTGTTAACCCAGTGGAACCCATTAGGTTTTCAATTTCAGACACTGTTACAAAAGTAGGTCACCAAGTTTACCTGTCAAATGGTAAGGATGACATGGGAATTAGCAGTGAAACCTAATGGGTTTCACTGTGTTAGATCAGCAGCCTGGTATTTGTTGAACTTGCTGGCTTTTAAGTATAATAGCAGGCCTGGTGGGAGAGGCTCTCATTTTCCAAGTAAGAGGCTTTTGGTGAATTCTCCTTTTTGGCAGAGAATCCTAAGTGTGCTAGTTGAAGAAATGCTTGTTAAAATGCAGTACAAATGATAGGCCTGTATTTTCTTTCTTTCTAAAGTTTATTTTAGGGCTGGGGATGTAACTCAGTGGTTCTGCACTGGCAAGTACAAAGTCTCTGAGTTAGATGCCTGGTAATGTAAAAAAAAAAAAAAATTTGCATTAGTCCTAGGGGTTTTGTTTTGTTTTGTTTGTTTTCAGTACTGGGGATTGAACTCAGGCCCTTGTGCTTCCAAGGTAGGCACAGTACCACTTGAGCTAACTCTCCAATTCCCTAGGGTTTTTCTTGTAGAGATCCTATAGCATATACATAAGTGAAAAGTTCTATTTATAATTTTTTCCTGGAATATGAAGGCTCTTAATGTAGTCCATGTATCTACATAGAATAGGTTTCCTGGAACTGGTCTCTAATTCAGAACAAGTATCTTGTATTTTTGAGCTCCAGCCTGGGTTGCTGTATTATTTATGAGTTTTGTAAAGGGTATGTTGAAAAGTGTTTGGAGCACTCCACCATTCTCTACTTTGCCACTCTAGGTGGCAGGATACCTCTGAATCTGACATAAATTTACTGAGTTTAGTTGATTGTAGACTGCAGTAATGATTCTTGAATTTGCTAGCAGCAGTTGCTTGATAGCACCATGCTGAACCAGTGCCTGAGTAGGTCTTTCTCCCACTGTGATGAGAGAACATTTAATTGGATTTATAATTGAAAACAGATTTCTCTAACATGGCAAGATGGTGAGAATGGCACCCATCTGTAGTGCAGTTTGCAGCAACCCCCTCAGTACATGTGCTGATTATTAGAAATTCCTATTCATATAAGGAGCATACCTAATGCCCAAGGTAGGGATTGTTAAAAGTGTTCATTGTTTCAGTAGATGGACTTATCCTTTGGGCAAAGATCTTAAAGTTTTCTACTTTTCCTGATTCTCCTGTTAAAGTAATAGAATGCTATTTAGTGACTTCTAACTACTGGGTAGTGTTTATATTTCATAGTCTAGAGTAGTCCAGTTTAAATCTTTGTATTATAAAGGCCAATGGTCTTTAAAACCCAAGATCCAAGCTAAAGAGTGCCATCTACTGTTCTTGTTAAGCAGTGCTGGAAAGCATCGCAGGACAGGAAGATGCTCCATGCTCAAAAATGGCCCAGCCTAGCCGGGCGTGGTGGCTCACATCTGTAATCCCAGCACTCAGGAGGCAGAGACAGGAGGATTGCTGAGTTTGAGGCTTGCCTGAGCTACATAGTGAGCTCAGGGCCAGCCTGAACTACAAAGCGAGACCCTGTCTCAAAAAAAAACAAGAAAAAAGAATCCTCAAGTCAGCCAAGGAGTATACCATTGTTGCAGTGGTCCCTCCTAAGGCAGTGAGATAACACGTTTTTCTCTATTTCAGCATCTTTTATGCCCTGTTATGTAGGTTCCGTGTCAGAAAAGAGAATTAGCCCTTCATTATTGGGTAATGCAATTAGTGTGATATTTGTAGATTTTTTTAACCTTCATCTCTACACTATTCAAATAACTTATTTTGTCTAAGAATATTCATTTATCATTGTGTTGGTAACCTTATAGAGGCTTCGCTGCTAGTATGATAATTGAGGAAGATGCTTGTAGCATTTGTTGTTACTGTTGCTATATAAGACTATTGCCTTCTGGGCCAGGGATTTAGCTAGTGGTTCCATTGTCTGTCGGGCAAGCACAAGGTCCTGAGTTTGATCCCCAGTAACCACATACCATAATGCCAGTAGTGGTGGCTCACACCCATAATCCCAGCACTTGGGAGGCAGAGGCAGGAGGATTGCTGTGAGTTTGAGGCTACCTTGGGCTACATAGTGACTTCAGGGCCAGTCTGAACTACAAAGCAAGACCCTGTCTCAAAAAATAAAAGAAGACCAGGGGCTATTATTTAGCTTAAGTGATACTGCACCAATCTTGGACACACAAGGGCCCAAGTTCGATCCCTGGTACCGAGAAAAAAAAAAAGACTTGTTTTCTTTAATGCTGAGAGGACTTTAACTCAGTATTTTGGAGTTGGGCTGTTCATTAAGGTGCTTAAAGTCTACTACCTTTTTGTGTGAGTACAGAATACCTGAATTAGAGTGCCTTGAGTCATGCAGTTGTCCATCTCTTGTTCCTCGCACAGACACCAGAACAATGGAGCTGTTATTGCGCGCTGTGGGCAGCCAGAGGTCAGCTGGTGGGGCTGGCGAAATGCAGATGATGAGCACCTGGTACAGTCAGTAGCCAAAGCATGTGCTTCTGACTCCCGATCAAGTGGCAGCAAGCTGTCGGCAAGGAACAGTTCTCGGGACTTTCCCAGTGGGGGAGACCTTTCTGATGTGGAGTTTGGTAAGGTGCTCCCAGGCATTAGTCTTTATAGCATCTGAGAACCTTTTCTGGAAATTGCCTTTTCCTTAGAAAAATATAAACCATTTTATAGAAGAAAATTTGATGGGTTTGAGAAGTCAGAGCTCTCAAGGAAGTACTAGAAGACCTTTTGTGTTTCTCCTCTTCACCAGTGTCACAAGAACAGAGCACATAATTTGGTGGGGACTTGAATTGTCTTCAGTGCATGGAAGGAAATATCAGGTTTGGTGAAAGGACTGTAAGCATAGAAATGATATGTAGGACATTGAGCTATGTAGTTCTTCATGTGTGGTACAGGAGTTGGTTTTGGAAAATAAATTCTCAACAACTTTTAATAAGGCAAAAGAGGAAATAGAAGTCCTGCATTATCTGGTTAGGGATTTTTACTTGAGATTTTTTGGGGGGTTATTACAATAACCCTGTGGTTCTAATTTTCACAATTCTTGGATAGACAGGCTTATTTAGTTTGTATCCTTTTCCTGATGTCCCTAGATTCTTCTCTGTCAAATGCTTCAGGAGCAGAGAGTTTATCTATCCAGCCGCAGAAGCTTTTGATCTTGGATGCACGCTCCTATGCAGCAGCTGTAGCAAACCGAGCCAAAGGAGGAGGCTGTGAATGCCCAGGTGAGATGTTTAGTGCTTTATCCGCCACTACTCTGTCCTTGTGAGTTCAGCCAATGCTCAGCCTGGCCTTAGCCTTCAATTTGAAATGAATGACAAGCCATATTCTTCACCTTGTCTTGAGAGAGCCAGGATTTTTGATAGCATATGATCTTTTTTAAGCAGAAATGGAGGAGGAGGTACAGGGAAGCCAAATCTTCCTTCCTTCTGCCAGGCTTTAGGTGATAAGAAATGCAGATCTTCTTCTGTCATGCTGCTTTAGTAGCTCAATTTCTTAGCTTTCTGAAAGGTTTTTTGTCACCTTTGACCAGTGGGTATGCTCTTCCCTGGCCTCCTAGTCCTGGCCACCCCACAAGGCTTCTCCTTAGAAAATCTGGTTGATAATCAAAGTGGTAAATTACAGCATTCCAGTAAGATGTCCCTGTTTGAATCCTGGCTTCCCCAAGGCAGGAGTCCCTCAGATAGTTGTGTGCTGATGGTGCAGATAGAGGTACAGCTCCTTATTCAGATTTAATCTCTGAGCTGGAAATTGAAAGCATCTGTACCAGGGTGAGATTTGAATGCCTGAAGACAGTGTTCTTCCAGATTCTTTTCAAAGCAGTTCCAGAACCACAAGTTAAGTGAGGGCCAGGGAGTAAACCTGGAGTGCAGTGGAAATTTGAAAGCCTTTCTTTAAAAAAATAAAATAACAGTTTTTATTTTATGTGAATATTTTCTTTACAGATCTAACCTTCCTTTTTCATTCCTTCCACAAAGATGGCTAAAATTCAAGGAGTGTTTTCCTCTTAGAATAAAGAACTGGGGTAATAGCCGTCACAACATTACAGTTTCATTAGTCAGGAACTGCAATGGGTTTGCTTTATAGCCAGTTTGCTTCTTTTAAGTTTGGCTGTGTGGGCTTTAAATTCAACATGTTTGTGTTATCTTTATTGTTATTTTCTCCAGAGTATTACCCCAACTGTGAAGTTGTGTTTATGGGGATGGCAAACATTCATTCTATTCGGAGAAGTTTTCAGTCTCTGCGGTTGCTGTGTACACAGATGCCAGATCCGGGAAAGTAAGACTTTGGCCTTGGCTTTAGTTTTGCATTGCTCTTTTTTTAAATAATGAGTTTAGAGGTATCTTTTCTTTTGTTTCTTGGTGACCTTCAATTATACTTGCAGTTTCTGCAGATCGCCTTCCTAGATCAGGAGCTGGGAGAACAATCCAGCCTTCTGAAATGTTTTAAAATGTGCAGCACAGCACAGCTTTCACAGTTTTGAAAATAGAAGCATTGTTTTCTTGAGACCTCTTCATTTTCTGCCACATTGTTTCCAGCCCAAAGAAATTTAATTCTTTGGTTTCTGAAGTCCTGTAGTGACACTTCCTTGCTCTGAACACTGAGTGTTTTACCATGAAGTCATAATTTATTCACCGTATTCTAAAAGGGTTAAACTTGTTATTAGTTCCTTTTATGTCTTATTCTGATTTCTGAATGACTGTTATTTACCAAGAACATTATCATTATTTTTATTGCTTATTAAAAATGAATGTTTGGCATTTACAGTGAGGAAAGTGAAGTATCCCCCCTGCAAGGATACTGCTTGCATACAAGATGAATTAGGAGCAATGCCCTATAAAACAGATATAGACATAAATATTTAAAAGCCTCTGTTTTACTATTTTGGGAAATCTGAGATGCTGCCAGAGAAGACAAGACTTTTATGGTGTTTGTGCTGAAGCTTGTTTTTGTTTCCTTGGTCCTGTAAAGCAGACCAGATAATCACAGTCACATCGAGTTTTGCTGTATTTCTTTATTGGATTTATTAGATCAAGTGCTGTCTGAACCACTTGTACTGACTCTTTGCTGCAAATGATAAAATTCATTACAGTCACAATCAGCCCTGAGGGTGAAGCAGTGTCCTTTGGGAGAGAACCTGACCAAGAAATGAGTTTGCTACTTTCCTTTGGGATTAGTTGTTTGCATCTGATATGCAATTCTAGGGCTCAGTGAGCAGCACCTTCTTTCTTAAGTTGGAGCATAGAAAGAAGCTGCTTTTAGGACCTGGGAAACCTGCCAAGAACCTGTGTGACCTTGGTCAAGTGGCTTAATTCCTGTGGGTCTTAGTTTTTCTGTCTGTAAAATAAAAAGGATCAGTACTACATGATCTCTAGTATCTCCCATATATTAAAATTTGTTTAAAAGCTATTTTTTGCTGGACATGGTGCCACATCTTAGTTTTTCTGTCTGTAAAATAAAAAGGATCAGTACTACATGATCTCTAGTATCTCCCACATATTAAAATTTGTTTAAAAGCTATTTTTTGCTGGACATGGTGCCACATGACTATGATCTTAGTACGCAGGAGGCCAAGGCAGGATTACTCTTGAGTTTGAGGCCAGCTTCCAACTGCATAGTGAGACCTTACCTCATTCTATCAATGAGTAAATACATTTTTTAAAAGATAAAAACTGTTGGGCCGGAGATTTAGCTCAGTGGTTCCAGCGCCTGCCTTGCAAGTGCAAGGCCCTGAGTTTGATCCCCGGTAACCACATACAATGCTGGGCCTGGTGACTCAACGCCCACCAGCAATCAATAATACCACATACCACAGTGCGGGGCATGGTGGCTCACGCCTGTAATTCCAGCACTCGGGAGACAGAGACAGGAGGATTGCTGAGTTCAAGGCTTGCCTAGGCTACATAGTGCGCTGAGGGCCAGCCTGAACTACAAAGCAAAACCCTGTCTCAAAAAAAAAGATAAAAACTGTTTTTGAACTTGAATCAAAAAAAGTGTGTTAATTAGCCCTCACCAAGTCCAAATGAGTATCTGGGAGATCTTATTAAAGAAGAAGGTTATGCTTTGTATTTGCAGTAGATCATAATGCAGTAGTAAAGCCTTAGCTTGTGGATCAAAAGAAGCTGTAGCGGTGATGGGGATGGCTCCAACCACAGGAAATATAAGTACTCCTCTTCGTATCTGTTTCGGACTGTAAAGAGTTAGAGGACAATGTGTTTCTGCTCCAGTTTAAAAGCAACATAAGCATGTTCAGTTTCCCAGCATCTCTTCTGCTGACAGACTTCTCTTTTAGGCATGGATGATGCCAACTAATATTTCAGTCAAGTTCAAGAGAACCGTGAATTGATTTCTCTTTTTAACTATTTCCCCTTTCTATTTGGAGGAGGAGTTAGGAGATAAGTTTTGCTCTTAAGCTTTATCTTTTGGTTTCTTTCAAAACTGTGTGGAATGAGAATAAATATTGATTCATCAAGAAAACGTGTTTAAAAAAAAAAGAAAACGTGTTTCTTGGGTACCTACTAAGACAGAAAGTCTTTTATACTTGATAGATTTCAAATTCATTAGTGAGTCTGTTCTTTTTATACTAGTCACAGAGCTGGGGACAGGGGTCTTGGAGGGCAGAGACATAGTGTAAGACCTCTTGAGTCTCAGTCATATTGGTATACAGACTAATCTGTATGAAACCAGTCATTATGCACCGTATTCTTTTGCCTAGCTAGGAAAACACACCCTCTTAGACTTCCAAAAATTCACAGCCATTCCCTCAAGGTTTAGCAGATCTAGGACCTTGTCCAGTAGGCCTAATCTTGGCAAAGCCTCGGAAACTCTGAGGGAAGGAAGTATTAACTCCTTCTTCTAAATCAGTGTTTGAAAGACTAGATTTGTGGGTTTTTTTTTTTTTAAAGTACACACCTGACTGCATTTGGAAAAAAGTAACAACTTGGGCTGGAGATTTAGCTTAGTGGTTCTGGCGCCTGCCTAGCAAGCACAAGGTCCCTGGTTCCATCCCCAGTAACCACATACATCAATATGGGGCATGGAGACTCACGCCCACCAGCAGTCAGTACCACACACCACAGTGGCAGGCGTGGTGGTTCACACGTGTAATCCCAGCACTCTAGAGGCAGAGGCAGGAGGATTGCTGCTTTCAAGGCTTGCCTGGGCTTACATAGGGAGCTCAGGGCCAGCCTAAATTACAAAGTGGGACCCTGTCTCAAAAAAAAAAAAAAGTAATAATTCATTTAGCCAAGCCACAGTCCTTGTTATTTGATGTTAGAAAAGGTCTTTTGAAGAAAGTTCCTCTATATCCTTGCTGGATCCAGTCTGGGTTACCCTGCAATATCAGTGTTCCCATTACTATACTAATTTCCATGAGTCTAAGTCATCTTGTTGGACCCATTCAGTTTTATTCAGTACATATTCAAGACCTCTGAATAGTGATAGGTGTTATGGATAATAGGTTATATTTCTACCATTCCCCCCTATGGCATCCAGCTTATTAAAATTTTTCTCCCCCCCCTTTTGAGAACTTATTGCTGGTCATTAAATACCATGTTTTATATCACAGATGTGATTCTCAGAAGGTTCCAGAAAAACCTACTTTGCTTTTATCCCTTAGAGTTTATTGGTACATTTTAGGTATACATTATGGTCACATTCATCATTGAGAATTTGGACCTATACATGATGTATCTAGATTCTCATTTTTTTTCCCACTCCCCTGCACTCCTTAAAACCCCCAATACCCTATAGATAGCTGTTACACACTGTGTTGCTATAAACATGGGTTGTGCATACGTTGTTGTGGTATGATGCTTTTAATTCTCTACTGTATATACCTAGCAGGGAAATAGCAGGATCTGCCTGTAGTCTTAGTTTTTTGAGGAATCTCCACACTGATTTCCACAGTGGTTGCACCAGTCTACATTCTCACCAACAGTGGAGGAGGATTCCTCTCAACCGACAGCAAATGCTGGCAGGGCTGCGGGGAGAAAGGAGACCAAAAAAGTTACTTTCCTCATACCTACCTACCAAAGACTGAAAAAATATTAATTACTAATCTTCCCTGGGAAATTATCCATTAAGATGTTAGAACCAAAAGTTGTCACATCGTTTTTAAATTTTTTATTTATTTTTATTTTTGTCTGTTCTGTTCTGTTCTGTTCAGTTCTGTTCGGTTCTGTTCTGTTTTGTTTTGTGACAGGGTTTCGCTTTGTAGTTCAGGCTGGCCCTGATCTCACTATGTAAGCCCAGGCAAGCCTCAAACGCAGCAATCCTCCTGCCTCTGCCTCTTGAGTGCTAGGATTACATGTGTGAGCCACCATGCCTGGCATTGTGGTATGTGGTATTGATTGCTAGTGGGCTTGAGTCACCACACCCCATATTGTTGTATGTGGTTATTAGGGATTGAAGTCAGGACCTTGTGCCTGCTAGGCAGGTGCTGGAACCACTGAGCTAAATCTCTGGCCCTAAATTTTTTATCTTTTAAGACAAGATCTTGCTATGTAGTTCAGTTTGGCCTTGAATTTACTATGTAGCTTAGGCTGGCCTCAAACTCACAGTGATCCTCCTGCCTCAGCCACCCAACTGTTGGGATTACAGATATGTGCCATCATGCCTAACTTTGACTGTGTTTTATAAATAGAATTTTCTGTTCTTCTGGTAGCTCTGTATTTAGAGAGGAAAACTTGGGGGAATTAGTTTTTAATTTGACAGCTATTGAATGTAAATGCAATAAATCATTAAAAAACCCAGAATGTCCTTATCTATTTTTTTTTAATAGTTGGCTTTCAGCTCTTGAAAGTACAAAATGGCTCCATCATCTCTCTGTGCTTCTGAAATCAGCACTTCTGGTGGTACATGCTGTGAATCGTGATCAGCGGCCAGTGTTAGTGCATTGTTCAGATGGCTGGGACCGCACTCCCCAGATTGTGGCATTGTCTAAGCTCCTATTAGACCCTTATTACCGAACCATAGAGGTGAGTGCTCTTAAAGAATGGGTTTTAGTACTTCAGGATGAGTGGGAGAAACTTCTCTAAGGACTTTCTGGTCAATTCTGGGCAAGATATTTGGGTCTAAGGAAGATAAAATTCCGTATTTCTAATCATGGTTCCTTTATCTTGAGCTACATTGTAGTGGTGCCCACATCAGTTTTTGTAAACCTCTTAAAATGGTACAGATGTAGATAGCAAGGCAAAAATAGACATTTTCCCTTGTAGCCTATCTGCTTGGGAAACTTCTGGTTATCCCAGGAAAATGGGACTTCTATAAAATGATTTTGGTATTCTTAAGGTAATGGGTCTAGATATTACTAGAGTGTTCTGTGGAGAAGGAGCCCTACTTGGCAATAACAACCCATTGGGTCGGGTTAACGATTTAAAGATGTGAGAAAAACATAACACACTTAAAATATATATAAATGTTTGTGAAATCTGGAGTGGGAAGGGTTTTACAAACATGAATTTGTAAATTAATACCAAAAGTAAAAAGTTGTAAAATAAAGATGGAGGTGAGCACGTAACTTTTATATAGTAAATGAAAGAGGCAAAAAAAAAATCTAAAAACACACTCAAAGACTAAGACGAGTATGCAGTTAGTATGGTTTTGTGAATATAGAATAGAATTCAGGAAATTGGGAAATTTCGAAAAGTGTGTGTTTCATCAGGGAAAGTACTTTCAGCTATGGGTCAGGGTAGACCCATTGACTGGGAAGCTAGGAAATGGGGTTGCTAGAGGTGGCACCAGGCTTAGGACTGTCACAGTTTTGGATAGTCCAGCACAAATGGTCTCTCCTGGGTGCTTCCCTACAGGGTTTCCAGGTCCTTGTGGAGATGGAATGGCTGGACTTTGGTCATAAATTTGCTGACCGGTGTGGTCATGGGGAGAACTCGGACGATCTAAATGAGCGTTGCCCAGTGTTTCTGCAGTGGCTTGACTGCGTTCATCAGCTTCAGAGGCAATTTCCTTGCTCTTTTGAGTTCAATGAAGCATTCCTTGTGAGTTTGAGCTTGTGAATTCTACCTTATGGGAACCATCTAGTTTTGAGAAGATGTCGATACAAATGTTCATGGGCTAATTTTCACATGAAACTGTGCAGCCTTTTTAGAATTTAATAGAGGAGTGGTTGTTACCTCACATTTAATCTAAAACAGTCATAGTAAGTAGGCAATTGTTCAGTGAATTCAGATGAACTAGGTTTGCCTTGTGCAGATCTTGAATTGTTTTAAACTTAGCCTTTAAAAGAGATGATAGAAACTTTAAATAGTAGCTAGAAATAGAAGCAATCAGAATGTCCCATCATCCCTCCTAGTCTATTTACCAAGCTTCCTGTATCTCTCCCATACTCTATCCCCTTTCCTTTGGTAGAAGTTGGACTGTCCTTGTCCTTTCTTATCTGCTCTGCTGCCTAAATCCAGCATTTCTCCTTCCTGCCTTCTGCATAAGCATGTTTCCCTACAGGTCACAGTGATTAGCCTGTAAACATGGCATAGTGCCCTACATCATCTCAAATCCCTTTCTTTGTCCTGCATTCTCTCTACCCATTTTTCCATTTCTCTGATTTTCCTTGTAACAGAGCTCTTTGAGTCTTCTATACCTGATACTCAAATTCCTCTTGAACCCACTTCATCAAGCATTCACCATGCCATTTTGCCCAAGTTGCTTTTGTTAAAGTGACCAGTGATTTTTATGTTGCTAACCCAGTGAATAGTGTTCAGTTTTCATCTCTTTGTTCCGTCATTATTATTTGACAGTTCAACTCCTTGAAGTGCTTTCTTCAGTTGATTTCTAGCATTTATCATTCTTAGTTTTTCTCTTAGCTTCTTGGCTAATCCTTTGTCTCTTTTGCTAACTCTTCTTGGTTTCCTTAGGTCCAAATATTGGAATGTTCCACGATTCCGCTTCCAGACAGCTTCTCTATCAAATCCCCTCTCTTCAAGATCTCACATAGTCCTAGTGGCTTTAATTGCCATCAGTATTCCAAAGAATCTGATATGTGTATACCTTTAGCTTAGATCTGTCCACTTAACCCCAGCCTCACATTATCCAACTGTGGATGTCTTTTTATCTGTCTCTATGTACTTACCTGTTGTGCTGGCATTGAGCCCAGGACCTTGTGTCTGGCAGGTATGCCCTCGACTATTGAGTTATACACACCACTCTTGTTGAATATCATATTGGCACATCAGACTGAATACATTTTAAACTTTTTGATTTCTGCATTTTCCCACCCTAGGAGCCTGGTATTCAATGGAGATTTCCATCTCACCATAGGGCAATGCCAGCGTTCCACTCATTTAGGTCAAAACTTTTATGTCATCTTCAACTCTTACTCTCCATATTCAGTCTGTTAGCTCTGCTTTCAAAATATATCTGAAACTTAATTACTTGCTGCCACCTTTACTGGTGGCCCATGAGTTATGTCCTGCCCTAATTCTATACAGTGTCAACTGAGCACAGAGGGTTCTTTAAAAAACATGAAACTGACTATGTCATTCTCCTGCTCAGAAAGGCGTTTAGTGACTACTTTTCACATAGAATAAAAACCAAAGTCCTTAAAATGCCTGATAGCACTACCCCTTGCCCTTTTTTTCCTTGTCCTTTTCCCTAGGAGTAGACTTCCAGCTCAGATTTGAGTTTGTACACTACTGACTTACTCTGCTGTGCGGTGCCTTGTAATGACACTGGCCTCTTTGCTATTCCTCAGAAATCCTAAACATGTACTCATCTCAAAGCCGTTGTGCTCACAGTTGCCTCTACCTAGAGCATTTCTCCTCAGACACCCATGTGACCTGCTCTCTCACTTCCATCAGGCCTCAGGCACTGAGGCCTTCCCACAACCCAGAACCTGCCCTGTCCCTCTTCCCTGGGTTTATTTTCCATACCACTGGTCACTTCTCCCTTACAACTAGAGCAAGCTCCATCTGGGCAGAAAAGCTTGCTGATTATTGCTGCACATCCTGGACCTATAGTTATGCTTGAGACATGTGACATGCTCAATAATGATTTGTTGAAAGAATAAATAGTTTTATAAGTGTGCTTTCAGCTCAGACTTGAGCTGTAGAGAGACCTGGTCCTTTATCCAGTTTATATGTTCTATCACTAATAAGGATTGCTGTTACCTCAGAAGCTCAGACTGTTTAACAGGGAAGCCAAGAGGAATGGGGTACACCAGTCCATCTTTGGCTGAAAGTGATGGTGACTGAGACCAGATCCTGGAGGAGGCTATTGTGTTGCCTCTTTTGTTCCCCAGTCCTGGCAGAGTGAGCTGAAGTTTTTCTCAGGGATTCAGGGTAGACTGGCTTAGCTGGGCTGGCTCCTCCCAGAGAATGTGTGCCCCTACTACATGGTTTTGCCTTACTGGACTCCCCTAGGTGAAACTGGTGCAGCATACCTATTCCTGCCTCTTTGGAACATTCCTGTGCAACAACGCCAAGGAGAGAGGAGAAAAGCATACTCAGGAACGGACGTGTTCTGTTTGGTCACTCCTTCGGGCAGGCAACAAGGCTTTCAAAAACCTACTGTATTCCTCTCAGTCAGAAGCTGTACGTATCCTTTAGCCTTCTAATCGGCAGAATGAATTTCAGGGTGGGACATGGGAGCCTGAGTTCCTATTTTCGTGAAGGTATCTCTGTGTCTAGGTGGGCTGGTTACGTCATTTCCCCTATCATTGTAAGAGGGTTCTGTTTTGTCCAACCTGTTTCTAACCGCTCTGTGCTCACAGTGGTTTGGTGTAATGCATATCTCTACTTTGCTCATAGACACACATTTTTTCTGGCTTCTCCTGCAGAGCTTACTGTATTTGTAGCATGTTGTAACTGGTAGAAGAGGCACTTAGGTTGTTTTCTGCATGCTTCTGATAGTTCAGAGGAGGAGTGGGCCCCAGGCTCCTAGCACTCTCCCAAATACCAGGTAGTGATACTTACTACAACTTCTCTCTCAGCACAAAGCTGGGCCTGATGGTGACATCAGTGTCTGATTTTCTGCTCACGTGGAGAGCTGACAGGCCCTTGAAGACTTTGTTCTCCAAAGGAATACCTTCTGTTAAGTGAGAGAGGAAAACATACATCTATGTCAGTGCTGCCTTTGTCAGACTGTATCTTAAACCTTTAAGTCAAAAGCAGGCTAATCACAATCAATTGTTTTGCTGAGCTATTAATATATTTCTCATTACATTTAAGAAAAGAATTAAGATAACCAGTTCTCTTCCTCTTACTTTGCCTGCTGAGGAACTAATAATACAGGAAGAAAATTCCCTCCTTTTCATGTGATTAATTTAAATGATCCTATAAAACAGATGTGACAGTTTCTGCTAAAGACCAGTTTTTATACCAGAGAAGCAGACAGTCACATCTGACAGAATGACTCACTTTCTTATGTAGTAAAAGCAACAAATCAAGATGATATAAGTCAGTCATTCAGTAAAGGTGACCTGAGAAATAATTATGAAGTGGATCTTTAAAAACTCCTCTT